>PVJX010049100.1:0-11218 GCA_004027295.1 Dolichotis patagonum
TCTCTAAGATTGCTGTACTCTTTCTATGGACCTTCATAGATCCTACTTTCTCATTAATTTTTATATTCTAAAGTTTTAATTTCTTGAGGTTTTTTTTCGGTACTAGGAATCGAACTCAGGACCTTGCACTTGCAAGGCAGGCACTGTGCCACTGAGCTATATCCCTGCCCTAAAATTTTAATTTTTATTAGTACATATTTGCAGTACATAATGATTATATTCATTGTAGGGAATTGGTACATGTGCATAGCATACCTCAATTGTCTCTCCTTCCCACTACCCTACTTTTTAATTTTGCCAATATTAGATTCATTTATTTATCTTACATGCTCTTATAAAGTTACATTTGTGTGAATTCTTTTAAATGCTAATTTCATGTTCTTCAGGTCTCCTATATAACACTCATAAAATTATTGTTTAAAGTGTTGAGGGATCTCCCTTGGGAGAATTTTGTTGATCAGAAAAAGAAGGACCATTTATTACTCCATTTTATAGATTAACCTTTTCACAATGAAAGTCAGATCAAATCTGCAACAACTAATTACTTTTACTGTAATATGAATTATTTTTTACTAAGGTAAACATTACATGTAAAAAAATTTAATGTATTTTAGTATTTTACATTGCCTCGATTATAACATACTTTCTCCCAAAAATTCTATTTTACAAGTTTTTCTCATCATGCCTTCATTTTATTTTATGTTTTGTCAATAAAACTAATTTTATCCAATGTGTTTTGATGCAATTTAACTTTCTAGTTCTAATTTTTACCACATTTCTTTTGATTATACTTATTTTTCTATTTTATTAAACATAAATACATAAATTTTTGTTTCCTTTTTAATTGTGGTTTTATAACCTACTTGGTAGTCTACAGATACTAATTATTTGTTTTTCTGTTTTTCTTTATAACATGAATGATACATCTAGGGAGATCTAACATACTGTTGTAAGTAGTGAACACTAAGATAGAAATAATTTATTGCATTTTTGCCCCATTATATAACTAAAAGCTTGTACTGAATAACTCTACTAAATAGTGTATGTTAGATATCTCTTTACTTCCATTTTCTTTCTTTTTTGGGTTGAGCAATTTGAGCAAAGTAAGTCAAGCTTTTTCTCTTATAGTCATGTTTTTCACACTGTTTATTGCTGATTTAAATTTTCTTTATATATTCTGGATTATATTTTGTATTTTATAAGCTTTGCATATATCTGTTCTTATGTGTTACTTGTAGCATTTTTTTATCACAGAGACATTGTGTATTTTGATCCAGCTCAATATGCAAATGTTACTTTGTAGCTTTGCTTTTTAATTCTTTTTAAAGCTATGCATATTAATATACAGAGCCCAGCATGGTGGTTTAAGCCTGTAATCCCTGTGCTTGGGAGGCTGAGGTAGGAGGAGCCCTGTAAGTTTAAGGCAAACCTGGGCTGCATAGTGAGATCCTGTCTCAAAAACAAAAGCAAATAATAACATAGTTATATTTATACGTCTTTATATTGTGATTGTGTTATGTTTATTTAGGACATATTTTTCCAATTCTAAAGTGATAAAGTTATTTCATCTTTAAATATAATAGTTTTAAGAGTTTTCTCATTTAATTCAATACTAATGTGAAATTTATGGAAAGTCAATTATCTTGGTGTAGTGTGAAATTTATGGAAAGTCAATTATCTTAGTGTAATGACCTTTTCCCTTAATTGTAGTTTGCACTACAACCAGGTTCCCAGACATGCTTATTGCTGCTCCTTATTGTGTTTCATTGATTTATTTCTCTGTTTTACAATAACACATTTTGATTAATATTGGCTATTTAATATGGTAATGCCTGCCTCCTTGATCTTCTTTAGAGTAATTTCTTTTAGAGTCTCATGTTTTTTATCATAATTGTTGAATAAATTTATCTTTTCAAAAAAACTGTTGATGTCTTATTGAATTTCTATTACATTTATACACTAATTTGAGGGAGAATTTACAGTTCAAAGTATTGTGGTAGCCTCTTCTTATTCATCTTCTAATTCTGATAAAAAGTTTTCATCTTGTGTCTTATTGGGGTTTTAATATATGCGATAATATAAGCAAATCTTTTTATTCAAAATGAGATATTATAGTAGCCATTACTCATAGTTATTCGGTTCAGAATGTCCTATAATTCTTTCATTCTCTTGAACGGTTTTATACTATAGTGTTATGTTTGATATTACTGTATCTGAAACTATGCTCAACTATAGCAGAGAAAGAGATATTTTGACAGCTAATGTTAATATCCAGTTGTCTTGTTGTAAAGTGTTGTGTTGCTTATGTTGTTCTGTTCTGATCTGCTTTGTTCTGCCCTCTTTTGTTTTATTCTCTTTAAAATAAAAAAAGTAATAAGAACTGTAGGAGTAATAAAACCCAAAATGCATAATTGATACTGTAAAAGAGAGAGCAAAAGAAAGTGCTCTAAAGGGTATAACTGTATGTATGTTTAAGTGTGGAAGATAGATGACCATACTACTGTTTTTGTTAGATTGTTGAGCAGAACTGTTAATAGTCTCACTGTTTGAATGTCTACTTTGTATGCTTTAATTTTGTAACTTGAACAACTATTTCCAAGATGACAGTATGTAGTTTATCAACTAGTGATTTCTTAGTGGTTTTTTTTTTTGTTGTTGTTGTGCTTTTTCTTTTTTTCCTTTGGAATTCTGTATTGTTGCTACCCTTTTTTCTGTTTTGTTTGGTTTTTTCTTCTTTCTAAATAAAATTTTTAAAAAAGTTTTATTTGATATAGCCCTATATTTCTGCTGGAATTTAGGAAATGATGTCGAAAGACCTACATTTTTACCTTGAAACTAAATTTGTGAAAATATAGAACCAATTGTATCCTGTCATTGGAAAACCTCTGCTGTAAAACATGATGCCATAGTTTGTGGATGTAAATTTAAGTCATAAACAATTACATGCTTTACCAATAATCCTCTTTAAATACAACTGCCTTCATGTTGGGGAATATAGCTCAGTGCCACAGCACCTGCCTGGCAAGCACAAGATCCTGAATTCAATTCCTGGTATCAAATAAGTAAATAAGTAAAATTAGTTTCAGTCAGGTCTTATGTCAAAAGGCAACTCAAAAATTTTATAAGTGTATATCTGACTCATGTCATTCCAGGCTGTATCCCACCACCTGATGTCAAAAGAGTGGTATCCAATACCTGAAGTTTCATAGAACCTCATTTACGGACAGATTTCTATACTTTAGCTACAGACCCCTTTTTCATGTTAGATATATCTATGGGTAGAGTAAATATTGATAGTTTTTCAAAATCATAGTGTGTAACTTAGGAAATGAAGAAAAGACAAAATGGGAGAATTGGTAAGAGGAAGAGAGGTCATGATGTTTCCACTTAAAAAGACTGCTTGAAAGGGACAAATATGGAACTGAGAGAGAAAGGTGTATAATTTAAAGGAAGAGCACTATGCTAGGTTTGTGGTCCTGATGTTCAATGTTAGGGGTTCATGCGCAGAGAGTGCTTGGAAAGGGAAGATGGGATGGCAGCAAAAAGAAGCTTAGACTCTTTTTATGTTTTGGCAAGAATTGTGTATAGCCTTGTCTTCTATCATACGTAAATCCCTGAAAAAATCTCTGGGAATTGTGATCTTCATACATTATCAGAATTGATTACTAAGGTTGGCGCAAAATCCATTTCTGACATTGGGTGAATATGGAGAAAACATAACAGTTATTTTGTTCTTTCAAAACATGATTGAACATTATCCCTTTAATGTTGAGTTCACAATCAAACTTAGTGGACTCATTGTTGGATTGGACTAAAGAATTCAAAGCCCTGGCAGCACTTATTCAATTTTGTAATGGTAACATTACCAGAGAAGGAAGTACTGCCCTTTTCCTGAAATTCCATCTATAGCATAGTATCATATGACATGCTGTCATTTTGGTTTTGTATTCCTGATGTTTATTTTTGTTTCATAAACAATGATTTTCAAAAAATGTTTTCATAGAAACTATAATAGTTATTGTAAACTTTGCACTGTTTAAAAAATTACTTTTGTTTTCAAAGGAGATGACAAGAGGATGAAGGTGAAATATTTTCCACTAAAAGGATTTAATTTAATCCTTTTATGAATTTCAATGTAGAAACCACCTATTTGATTCACAGGTATGGTATTTCTTCTCAGTTTTCATTGGCAACTTAGGCCAGAGAGAGATAGAAATGCCTAAGAAATGTTGATACATGAAAACACTTCTAGAACTGTCATGGAGTTTTCCCTAGGTGCTCTTCTGTTTCCTTTTTATTAATCTGTAAACAGAGACCTCATGAACACATTTTTCTTATTTCTTTCCAAACCCATACTTAAACTTTGTTTTCATCCATGATTCTTAGAAAAGAAGACTAATTTGATGATGCCTATATATCTTTCTTGGGAAAATGGTGGACAGAAAATAAAATGGAGTTTCCTGTTGTGGGGAGGCAGAATTTAGAAATCCAATTTTCTTAGATTTCTTTGTTGTTATAATGAATTGGATTGTAACTTACTATTCCTCAGGCACTTTGCTTTCTTTAGAATCACAACATTTGAAATTTATGTTTTCCAGTGTAATGACACATGGTTTTGTAGATATAAGGTAATCCAGATGAGTTGCATATTATTAAATAATGAAAAGATTATTTTTTAAATTCCTACATATTGTGCTGAGCACTGAACATACATTAGATAATCTAACTTCGCACAGCACTCTAAGAAGTAAATTGGGACTACTCACTCTTTTTTTTTTATTTGAAAGACAATAAAACAAAAGGGGGCAGTACAGAGCACATCGGAACAGGACAACGTAGGCAACACAGTACTTTACATTAAGTCAACTGGACATCAACAGTATATAACACCATATCTCTTACTCTGCTATAGTTGAGCATAGTTTCAAATACAATAATATCAAACATAACACAATAGTATAAAGCCATGCATAGAGTGAAAGAATTACAGGGCTTTCTGAACCGAATAACAGAAAATGATCAATGGGTACTATAATATCTCATTTTTGATAAAAAAGAAAAAATTTGTTTGAGCTATCACACATATTCAAATTACAATAAGACACAATGTGGTAGATAGAACCAACAGTAGTAGAACAAAGAAAGCATGGTAGGACTTCTAAGAAGGATAATATTAAATCAGCAATAGCTGTCATAATGTTTTCTTCAAAACAGCTGTTCATATCATCACGTATGATATAGGACTACTCACTCTTAAGGACAACTGTGCACACCGAAGTTCAACAATGTTGTGAAACTTACCCCAGTCACACAACTGGTGAATTTAGGTATAAAATTTATACCTGGGGGATATGACTCCAGAAGCTATGCACTCAACCATGTGTATGTAGCCTTCAGTACAGAATGACCACATGTGTTCATTTTAGAAAGTGTTGTAAGACATGTCACAGGTTTTGCAAACAAGATGAAGTATTTAGTGAGTAAATAAATTCTTTGTCAACATATATATACTGTGGTTATTATGTGCTAGGCACTACTTTCACCAAAAGGGAAGCAAAAGGAAGACAGAGAAAGAAACTATAGCCATGGATATTGCATCTGTGCAGATGGATGAAAAAATGATGTCTCCCAGTCCACCTGGTGCATTCACTGGCACATTAGTGAACAGTATTCATGCATCAGTGAGTGTTTGGAATACTGTGAATTGAGGATGCAAGAATCCTGCTTTAATCATTAATTATAATTGTCATAAGAAGCATGTCATATTCATTTGGGTGTCCCTTGCATTGAGCACAAGTCCTTAAAGAGTTAGCAACTGATCACTCCTCGAAAATTGACTGTTCACACAGAAGGTCAAATATTGCATGTTTTCTCTAATATGAGAAATGCATAATATAAATAAAGTACAAAACAAATGAGAGTGCATGAAATGGAGATATACTGTGGAGATAGAAAAGGCAATGGAAAATTATTAAAATAATCAAAATCCAATATATATACTGTGCTTTAATTTCTTGGTTTTAGAGATCTCGCTGTCTAGAATCTCCGGCTACATTTCTCTGAAATGCGTATTCATTGAAAGTTATTACTCTTTATTGAGTTCAAAATGCTCCCTTCCGGTAAGGCAAAATAATTTTCTGTTATTTGTTTCCACTTTATATATTAGATACTCTGTAAAGGAATATTGTGTTTTTGACTGTGTTCATAAAATAAACAAGTCTCTATTCAAAGACCTGACAAATTGCATGCCAGCCAATGCCAGTGGGGGACTGGATGTCAAAAGTAGGTTTTCAAGGAAGGCTTGTAGGAAAATACAGGCCTAGAAAAAAGGTCTGCCTGTTCTATTCTCTCCTAGGAAGGGACAGCAAATTGGAAGCAAAGTAGATATGAGAAGACAGTCTCATTTCTTAGGGATATAAACCTTTAGGACTGGGGAAACTTGGAGATAAGTATGCATTCAATTCTGCAACATGATTATTATAAGGAACAGTCACTAAGGAATTAGGAAAATTTTCCTCACCTTCTTACAAATGTGGACATTGAAACAAAAGTAGGACTAGCATCTCAATTGCCTGGAGCTAGCAGGTTGCTTGCTTAGTGAAATAATTTATTTTTTATTTTGTTCAATGTACTGACTTTGGTGTATGTGGATAAGCTGTCCTTGTCCTCAGCACATAGAGTCTGAAAAAGACAAGTTGTGTATGTTGGAGAGAGAAAGCTTTATGGAAAATGATGCAGACTAAGATGAAGTACTGATGTAAAGCAATAGTTCCCTTAGCAGGAAGAAGAGAGAGGTCTGAAGGGGGATAGAATCAGCACATAGTAGGGAGCATACTAAAGACCCCAAATTTTCTTCAATTTGTTCTTATTTCTTGAAAATGCATTTTCTTGCATTCAGAGCTAAATGAATGCTGTGATTTAGATTGCCAAGAATCACTGTCAGAGGTAGTAGGTAGAGGAAAGGCAAAAACATCAAAACAAATTGTGTCCTTATAGAATTAAAATTGCAGATTTCTTCAGATCCTTTGGAGCACACTGTTTGGAAAAGTAAAAGAAAGTTTTTACTAATAAAATGGGGAAATTTAATAACCAAAAGACATTTCAACATTTACCACATTTTGGATATCTTCTTGCATTATGAAAGTAGTGAACCTAAAATGATAATGATGTGAGATTCGGATGCAAGTATTTAAAACCTATAGCAGCAGATCAGAACACTTTACTCATTTCTCCCAGAACTATCTGTTATTTCTGCACAATTTATCTCTCAGACATGTAATGTAATTTCAGGAAAAGTTACTGGATGGACTTGCATAAACTAGGCTACAAGGGTGTTCAAAGATTATATGTTAATTATGATCCATGTTTAGCTCAATTATATTCTCCCTCCTTCTTAGAACTTACATTGCAATTGATTTCAAGTGTCTCTGATTTATTATTTAAACCTATGTAAATTTTTGTCAAATATATTATGGGCACCTCCCTTTCCAACAAGATCTGGCTCACCTGCTGATGCTCTTCTTGAGATTGTAATACTCTTGCCTCAGTCCCTCAGTTAGCTAGCATTATGGGCATGTGCCACTAATAGAAGTAGCACAGTTGTGGTTGAGAAACCATTTCCTTTCCATCCAGTGGAATTTGGGCAATCAGCTTTGCATTGTTTTAAGAAAATCAAAAACATTAACAAATACACAGGAAATCTCTAAAGCTCTAGCTCAGATCTCATGCAAGTTAGATCATGTACCCAGACTTTGGTAACCTTTTTTGTACTCAGATTTTGTGAACTATTTACACATAGGGACTACACATTATGTGTGTGATTAAAATATAGTAGATTATAAAAGAACCTGACCTCCACCATCCTAAACTAACCAGAGGCTACTCTAAACCTCTGTCCACTCCTGCTATGCTTTCATACCTGTAAAAGATGAATAAACATGGATTAATAAGGCCAAATAAGCATACCTGCACACTGTAACTCCCATTATCCAATTGTGCTTATGATAACAATCACTATTTCCTGTGCTTTCTCAAGCCTAGTATTTAGGAAACCACTACTACCTGTACTGTCTCTTTAGGCACACCTTCCTTTCACTGAATTCTTCCTTCATGACTCTGTAAAAGACCCCATATCCTGTATTACACTAACCAGTCTAGTCTATGTGCCGGGACAGCCTATCCCAGGTTAGAAATAAACCTGTGCTGTTGAGCTCTTACCTTTATTTTCTCATTTTTTTCTAACAGATAATGGTATAGTCATGCATACTAAGGTGCCTCTGAGATAGCGGAGGACCCTGTCAATCATTTCTTTTAGCCATATCCAGGGAAATCTATTGACAGATACTCAGGGCAAGGTGTACAACTTTTGAAATTCAAATGTGTGATTTATTTTCACCTTTTTCCTATTTCCCTGATGTTCTGGTACCACTTTTCTGTTTGTGCCACCTTTTAGTTTCTGTTGGCACAGACCTGCCCTGAGAACATCTTCCGGTTGTCTTCAATAAATGTAGCTACTTTGTCTTTTACTATGGTGTGTACACTTATTACCTATTCTTAGTTATCTGTACACAAGGAACTGGAATCTATTTCTCAGATGCAACACATGGTATCATCATGACACCCTAATGCAATACACGGTATCACCATGACACCCAAACAGTTTTTTTGAGTATTCTCTAAAATTTAACATACCTCAAAATATGTAAAACTGAACCAGTTTTCCTAAACAAATGCATACATAAACTACTAGTCAATTTTGCGCTCTAAGCCGACCACTTCATTTTTCATTGTAAGTGCTGCATTTGATTATATATACTTTTATTAAATAAAATAGAGCCCCATTAATTTAAGCTGGAATACTTTTCAGATTGTGGTAGCAGCGTAATTTTGGCTTCATAGAATGATTTTGGAAAGATTTATTCCTTTTCAATTCCATGGAGTAGTTTGAAAAGCACTTATGTTAATAGTTCTTTAAAACAGTGACAAAATTTATTAGTGAAGCCATCTGATCTCAGGCTTTTCTCTTTGGGAGACTTTTTAAAAATCAACTTTATTTCATTGCTTTTTTCTATTTTTTAAATCCTTTGCATTCAATTTTTTGTAGTTCATACGTGTCTGTAAACTTGTCCATTTTTTCCTAGATTTTCCAATTTGTTATCATGTAGTTTTTCAAGATAATCTCTAAAGATTCTTTGCATTTCCATGGCATAGACTCTAATGTATCCATTTTCATCTTTAATTTTATTTTGATTCTCTTCTTTTTATTATAATTAATTTGCTAATTTTGTTTCTGTTTTTAAATGTACATACTTTTACATAAATGGTGGTATGAGACAACACTCAGAGACCAAAGCTATGAGAAAGATCAGATTTTATTCACCTACATTTAGGCAGGCTAACATTGGAGTAATATCAGCAGCTATCTGGAAAGCAGACTTAACGTATATAGGATTTTAGATTCGAGTCAGAGCTTTGAAGTCCAGATGAAGTGTTTGAACTCAAAGATGCATGAGCAATCAGCAATTGTGTAGATAGAGATGGCATCAGGTCAATCCTACTTTCAGTGGGAACCCCCAGAGGAAGGACACGGCTTAGGGGGAGGCTGTGGGTATTTCCTAGCCCCGTGACCATTCAGGCAGGACTTGAAGCATGGTACTGGAGGAACACCCTTCAACAGAAAGGCCCTAGAAATACTTTTATATGTGGGTTCAGGCTCTTCTCTGAGAGGCTTTCTTACAGCTTAGAAGTGAACTGCTTCCTTGTAGTCTCATCTCTATTATTAAAATCTTTGAATGCTAAATTGATAAATTCCTTTCATGAAGTCTGAAACACTTGCATTGGTGATTTTATTTTTATTTCAATTCTATTTCATTTATTTATGCCTTGATATGTATTAACAGAATTTCTACTTATGAATATATATACAAGGAAAATGAAGTCAACATACAAACAATGATACCTACATGTGTATTGCATTGTGTCAGTATTCACAATAGCTATATAATCAGTGTAGCTATCCATCAACAAATGAAGGGGTAGTGAAAATGTGATACTCATGCATACACACACAATGTAGTGTTATTGGACCAGAAAAAAGAATGAAATTCTGTCATTTGCAAGAAAATAAAGAATTGTAGAAAATAAAAAAAAAAACAGAGACAGAAATACAAGTGTCATGTATTCTCTTTCATATAAGAAAACTAAAATGAAAATAAGGTTTTAAAAATTTTATTTTAAAGGAAAAGAATGATTACTAAGGATTGGGGATAATCTGGGAGTAGAAGAAAAGAGAATGGGCACCGGTAATGAATGCTATATATAGATATGTAAAAATCACAGTGGATAATATTAATTTATGTAATTAATGTTTGTAATAATTTTAAAATTTTGTCAACAAAGTATTTTTTTCCTTTCTTTCCTGACAATAAAGCTACTAATAGAAATAAGAAATCCAATGGGAAAATAAATCATAATACAGTGATGTCAGGAATCAGTTAGGTCCTGGCCTTAAGATATTTTAAATGTTAAACACATATTCTAATAAAATGGAATCTTTATTTTATTCATTTATTTAGTTTTTGTCTTTTTGAGACAGAGTCAAGCTATGAAGTTCAAGCTGAACTTCAACTCACTTATGAACTCATCCTGGTCTCAAACTAGCAGTGATCCTTTTGCCTCAGGCTCCTGAGGGCTGGGATTGTAGGCATGAGGCACCATGCCTGAACTGAAATGGAATCTCCAAAAGGAATGGGAGAAGCTCTGGGATGAATATTGACCATCTCTAACCTCAAATTCTATGTTCCTCCTTATGGGATCTTCCTTAAACTTAATGCTCTCTAAAATTCAGTGTGTTTTTGTCATTCCAAGTTGGAGTTTCATTTCCTTAAAAAGATCTACAAGATTAACCAACTATTTTTGTTTGAAACATGCAGATTTGTGGACTGTTTCTTTTTGTAACACAAACTTGACTAACTCATTCAATCATGTTCCATGTGTAAAAAAACTTATTAAGGCTGTCTCTTTGGGACTCAAAACTCCCTGACCCGCAGAGTGGCCTGGGCTGTTTGGATCGAAAGTCTGCACAGACCTGCATCTCAGCAGGACTCTTTGGGGCTGGTAGGCCCGCCCTTCATCCCCAGGGAACTGCCTGGAGATCCGCATCTGGGCCAGGTCTGTTTGGGCCCGTAGCCCCGCCCTTCACCCCCAGGAAGTCTCCCAG
>PVJX010049101.1:0-11218 GCA_004027295.1 Dolichotis patagonum
CTGTGTTTATATGTGAGTCTATCCTAGGGTTTGGCCTCTTGCCTAGTGACAGGAGCTGACTCATAGGAAGTGAACTTCTGTAAATCACTGGTCCTGACTGATGCCTGCTGTGGGCTCTGAGAGATACCTCAAAAGGAAAGATAAGACCACATTTGAAGATACCTTGCCTCCAAGAATAGTTAAGTTAATAGAAACTGCCGGTGAAGGAATCTCACTCCTGCAGTCACACTCCTACCATAAATGTCATCCTGGAGATAAGATGGCTCCCCTAAATTTGTTACTTTGAGAAGTATTTGAAGTGACTTCCAAGTTCCTTCTCAGTTCCTGTGCTTCCCTCAGTTTCCCCACTCTTTGCTTGGACATAATAATAAATGTGAGCAGTCCAGAGAAGTCTGACTTTGCCCTCAGAATCTTGAACTCAGGGAAAGGGTTTTAACCCTCTTGGAGCCCTAAAATCAAAC
The DNA here is from genome assembly GCA_004027295.1 of Dolichotis patagonum. Taxonomy (NCBI): domain Eukaryota; kingdom Metazoa; phylum Chordata; class Mammalia; order Rodentia; family Caviidae; genus Dolichotis; species Dolichotis patagonum. Next base: position 462 of record PVJX010049101.1, read on the forward strand.
ATCTTGTCTCATTTATTTAAGTCTTTGCTGTACACTAGCTTGGAAGATTGGGGATTTTTTTCTTTTTTAAAATATTAAACTTAAAGAGAAAATACAACAAAGCAGTAAAAGGGTAGAAATAATACAGAATTTCAAAAAATAAACAGTAAGAAATCAATAGTTGTTAAATTACATATTGTCCTCTTAGAAAAAGTAGTTCAAGTTACAAAATGAAAGCATACAATCTGGACATTCAAATAGTGAGCCTGAAAACAGATCTGTTCAGTGATCTAACAAAAACTTACTAATATGGTTATCAATCCTACACACTTAAATATACATGCAGCCTAATTTTTAAATAATTGTTTTTTTAGGGCACACTAAAGCTATGTATTGTATTTAATTGATGATGGTTGTCTCTCTCTTGAGTCAGAAAATATTATCTTGGCTTTTCCAGTGGTGAACTGAGATACACACCCAAGTGAACTTCACTGTCTTTTACAAAAATAACAAGCTTTTGTCACTGTACTAGTACTGTACTAGTGTGTGTTTGGTACTGTACTGTGCTGTACTAGTGTACAACAAAGTACAAAAGGTACTTTTCGTTACAAAAGGTACTTTTGGTTACAAAAGTACAAAGGAGAGGCTTCCCAGAGGACCCTGGGGAAGAAAGCCAGTGCCTTTAGGGCCATCATCCTCCCATTTGGTGGAGAAATGTCATTGTATTCTCTGAGCTCCCTACAACAGAGGAAAAGGCCCCTTACCAGGCCAAGGAGACTGTTCCATGCTAGCAAACAAGGTGGGGATGTCTGTGATTTTACTGAGACTCTAAGGTCCTGAATAAACTCCCTGAGAAATACATTACAAATGGGTCCTTACTCTAGAGAGACATTCCTTGCCATACAAGGCTAATGAGTGCTAAGATATGAGGGGAGAAATACTCTATCTAAATCACAGAAGTCTAGTTAGAGACTATTAAAATCTCAAGCATGGAGAAACACAATGTCCTGTCAATGACCATGGCAGACCCGATGTCGGGCTTGAGAAAGGCAGTAGCTTTCCTTGCATTTGTTTTGGAACCTGTCTGTCAAAATTGTGTCAGCTGTTGAAGAAAGCCTTAGAGCTTTGAATGCTCTCCTTTTCCTGGTGGCTGCTCCCCTTGGGTTTTTCTCAGATGTAGCAATTTGTCCATGGGCTGGGGTGTCTTATGATTCTCATTTTTCTCCTTGTCCCTCATGCTCCTTCCCGTGGTACAGAAAGGGTGCGAGAGCTGGGCCAGGCCTGGTGAAGCCTCTCAGATCTGCTTCCACATTGTAGCATATTTGGAAACTCCATCTCCTTCAGTAACTTCTGGGCCTGGGTCATACACCCCAGGAAAGGATCCAAGTACATAGGGCAGCTGCAGTGGTAACACACAGCTCAGTGCACCTGTCCAAACTAAGGGTTCCATCTCCAGGGACTTGCCCAGGACCTGTCCTCCTGACAGCTGAGCTTCTTGGCAGCCAATCTCATGGCCATGCATTACTGTGTGAGAGACACAGGGAGGGACCACAGTGTAACCCAGATGCAAAAGTACCTGCGGTGTGCATCTAACAGAGGACCCAGGCCTAGTGGTGGATGCTCAGAAACACAGAGCAAAGCCCCAGAAGCAGGAGAGGGACACATACTTCTGCTGTAGTTTCATGGAAACAGCCTCCTCCAAGACACTTGTTCCCCTCCTCAGCTGTGTTTCTTCCTTTACTATGCCCACATGGAGGAAGTCACCTCACAAACCTACCTACTTAACTGGGATATTCTGAAAGAGTCCTTTGTAAAACCTTGGGACTCTGTTCCAGGATACAGTGCACTATTGAGGAGGCACTGGGCAAGCCCTGGACTATGCCAAAGCAAAAGCTGCCATAGATCTCCACTCTAGTCTGGGAAGACGTTTGGTGGAATTTTTCTGCATCTTGAATTTCTGGATGTTTTATATTGTGTGGTCAAACTGTTCTAATGCAACATTTTCAAATAGTGCTTCAAGCTATATTAAAATAAAATAGGTTTTCCATCTTTCTTGAGGAAACTGGGGAAGAAATGATGTGGTCTGTACAATTCAAAAACATGCTTGAGAGGATTATTGTCATAGAATATGAATGCTTTTTCCCAGGGAGTGAGTCTCACTCTCTGGATGCACCCTACTGAATTCTGGAGCCCAAATATGGTCAACATTGCTCAGGATATGAATGTTGCCTTGCTCATATTCCTTTCTGCCCTGGGTCTCCTACATGGTCAGCATGTAGAAAAAGTGGATTTTGAATCAGAATTCACAGAACGTGAGTGTTAACATTTTGTTTCCTTTTGCCAGCAGGGGTCCCAACCCAGTTGCAGCTGCAGGCATTGAGCATAGAAGTTGTGAAGTCCCCACACACTATTCCTGGGGACATTGCCTTGAGCATCAGGATTACTTGGCACTGGATCAGACAGCTCTAGGGAGAGGTCTTGAGTGTCTGGGAAGGACGTACTACAGGTCCAAGTGGTATAATGAGTATGCAGCTTCTACTCAAGGCCAAGTGACTCTCTCCCATGACACATCCCAGAACCAGCTCTCCTTGCAGCTGAGCACTGTGAGCTCAGAGGACACAATTGTGTATTACTGTACAAGACACACATTGAGAGGACATCAGTGTGATAAGTAGACACAGACCTCTCATGAGGCCCTCAGAACCAATGCGGACACTCAGAACCAGATGACACTAGTGACAAGCTTGTGGGGAAGGGAGACTTACATCAGGGTATTCCAAGGATTTGCACATGGCTTAGAGTAATAAAGATGCATCATGTAACTCCCTGTTGTGCCCTGAAGTGGTTTTGCTCCACAGATCAACAAGATAGATTTCAGAAGAAGCACTTTTATACCATTTTGGGAAATGTTAGTTTTTCAGAGTTCATACCAACCCTCCAGGACAGGGGATTGTGCCCTGGGGGTTCTGCCAGCCCCAGTTCTCCATGCCCAGGTTCCACCTCTCAAATAAGGGAGTCAAGAGCCTGCAGGGAAGCTGAGACTGCTCCAGGAGCTCAGGGTGCAGGAGAGGATTTGCCACACCCAGAGGAAGCTTTTGAACACCACTCAAACCAAAGAAATAAGGGAAAATTACAAAAGGAAACAACAAAAGGCAGGCTCACAGCCCATCTCAAGAAAACCTAGGATCCATGCACATAGAAGAAAATAGAAGCCATACACATGAAATGACTGAAATGATATCAACTGCAATAAAGCAGCAACAAGGGGAAGCTATGGAGAAATTCAAATCAGAAATACTTGTCTGATGTGGTCTGTACAATTCAGAAATACAGAAATCAGAAATACAGCAGATTGCTGTAGCTGCTGGTTTCAAACAGGAGCCTAAAAAGAATTCTTTCTATGGTTTGTTGGCCATTTCAGAACTTTGGAAATGGAATGGTCAATTCATCAGAAAGAAATAGCAGATGAGTATGGAGGGCTTTGGGGGGCCTGCAGGAGAGAGACCCTGGCAACTCGGGACCTGCACCATGTGGTTGACTCAGGGTGCTGGGAGAACAAGGAACTCTTCCCCTCTCTGGGGGTGACTGACTCTTGGCACACTTTAGGCAGCCCAAAGGAGAGAGGCCCTGGTGCATCGGGACCTTCACCATGTGGTTGACTTGGGGTGAGAGGAGAACAAGGAGCTCTTCCCCTCTCTGAGGGGCAGCTGTGAGTGTGGCAGACTTTCATCATCCCAAAGGAGAGCGACCCTGGCATGTTGGGACCTGCACTGTGTGATTGACTCGGAGTGCCAGGAGAACAAGGAATTCCTCCCCTCTCCGGGGGCAGCTGTGATCCTGTTGGCATGCGGGCTGAGAATCAGACATCTCATGTTGTCCTGTCCCCTGTCCTATGTCCCCCCTCCCACTCCCCCTGCTTAGTAACTGGGAGCCAGTGAGCTACACATCTTGTGAAAAGATTTACTATGTTATTTAGTATGAGCTCCCCATATGCAAAGATAAGGACAACCATTTGGAAGAAAACAAGAGACAAGATGACAGATAGTGAAGATCTCTGGTTGTCGAGCTTTGAATCTTATGCATTCTCATGTTCCATTCTGTTCTGTTTTGTTGTGTTTAATTTTACTGCCTTTTAAAATAAAATTCAAAAAATTTAACAAAAGAAGAAATGATAAAAGTAGTAAAAGAAATACTGAACACCTCTAGTGAAGACACAGCTAAAAAAAAGAGAAACAAAGCAAACAGATAGACTCCCTGAATGAACAGTATAAGAAACAAACAGAATACATAAAGCAGATTCAAAGAGATAGACAGGAAATCAAAAATTCTATTGAAAGGTGTCAAAACCACCTCAAGGAAAGTGAAGACAGAATTTCAGACCTTGAAGATAAGATAACAGCTAGTGAATAGGAAAGGAATGATCTTTTAAAAATAACAAAGAATCAGGAAATAACAATTCAACAGCTGCAAAATGATGCAAAGAAAAATAACAGTACATTAATAGGAATAAATGAAAAAGAAGGGGACAGCCCAAATTATATCAAGAGGCTATTTACAGAAGTAATAGCTGAAAACTTCCCAAACATGAGAATACAAACTGACATTTGGATTAGTGAAGCTTATAGAACTCCACATAGCCATAACCAAAATAAAGTTACACCCAGACACATAATAATCACCATCCCAGAAATCAACCATAAGAAAAAATACTAAAAGCTGTTAGAGAGAAAAGACACATCACCTATAAAGGAAAACCTGTCAGAATCACAGCAGACTTCTCAACACAAACAATGAAATCAAGAAGAGCATGGAGTGAAGTATTTCAAATCCTAAAGGAAAACCACTTCCAATCCAGACTGATGTACCCTGAAAAACTGTCCTTCAAATTGGATGGAGAGACATTGCAGGGCCTGCAGCTGAGAACTGGGCTGCTCAGGAGAGCTAGGCATGACAGTCCCCCCACAGGGAACATCACCAGCCCAGCAGCTGAAAGCAGGGCCTGTTCTGGACTGGGAATATTGCAGGACTTGTAGCTGAGATCCTGGGGTGCTCAGGAGAGCTAGGTCTGTCCTTCCCCCCACAGGGAACATCGCCAGCCCAACAGCTGAGAGCTGGCCCTGTTCAGGACTGGGAATATTGCAGGCCCAGTAGCTGAGACCAGAGCCTGTTCTGCACTGGTAACATCACAGGGCTGGCAGCTGGGAGCCAAGGCTGCTCAGAAGAGCTAGGTCCACCCTTCACCCACAGGGAACATTGCAGGGACCAGTGCCAGAGGGCCTGAGGTACCCAGGTCTTCCACTGCTGGGCCCTCCCCTCCTCCAAGAACATCTAGGAAGTCTGCCACAGGCATGAGTTGCCCAGGACCACAGATGCTGACCCACCCTTCCATCAGGAACTTTGGACTGCAGTGAACAACCATGCTGGCTCAATGAGAGGCTCAGGAACCCCTCATGCAAACAAAAGACTTCATCAGGCTCCCACCAGTGTGGTGAGTTTTCCACCAAAAAATAGAGGTATGCAGTGGGAAAATAGGGACAAAAGTGAAACTCCCTACAAGTGTAAGACCTTCACTAACCCGACAATAGAGTAGGTAAGCCCCTCCCAGCACACAGAGAACATCAGACAGGTTGAGGAGTGTGCCAATATTTCCCTGCCCAAATTTAAAGGAAATTAAAAGAACTTATGAGCCCCCCAGTGACACAGTAGGGCCTCAGCTGACACAAACACTATAGCCAGGGGGACCTGGTGACCTGCCATAACCTGAATATATAAAAACAGCAGGAACTAAGAGTTGCCCTACATCAATTCTTCTGGGCTAGTTAGCCCACAAAGAATATAGTCCTCACCCAACAGGCACAGTAGGAGGAATTCAGGAGACTAGATCTCCTCTTCATGGTGGTACCCAGCAATTTGACAAACATCAACCACACAATAGAACACTGAAACACACACTAATGATACTTGTGACAGTTGCAATAGAAAGACCAGAAATTTACCCAAAGGTGAAAATGCCTAAACAAAAAGGCAAAATGCAATCCCAAACATATAGTCCATCAGGGCCAATCGCAGCCAAAAATGAAATAGAGGATTGTCTTAGTTACTTTTCACCAGTTGCTGAGACAAAATACCTGATGCACAAACACCGCAAGGCGGAAACTGGCAAGAGAGAGAGACACCACTTTTTCCTGCCATTACATCACATCCTGGCTCCACCCTCTAGGAGGGTGTAGCACTGACAACACCAATCCAAGCACTAGACAATATACCAATCACAAATGCACAATGCAAATCCCTGAGGCCTGTGGCCCACCCACATAAACCATGACATTCCACCCCTGACCTGCAAAGACTCATGTACAAACTTTATACAAAAGATATTTAGTCCATCTCCAAAAGTTGCCAAAGTCCAAAGCATTGCTGAGAAGTCCAAGTTCCAAGTCTCCTCCACTATCTATGGATAACTTTTAACTGTAACCCCCTGTACAAGTGAAACAAGGTTATACATTTCTGAAATGCAAAGGCACAAAATAAACATACCATTGCAAAGTTACAAATGGGGGAATATATAGCATTGGAAACAAAGCAAGTCCAACATCCAGCAGGGCGAATATTAAGTCCTAGATTTCCATGCTCAACATTTGAAGCAATCTGATTGCAAGCTCCAAAAGGCTTGGGTGATTCTACCCCCACTTCACTTCTAGGGATTTCAGCTCCTGCAGCTTCTCACTTAAACCCTCGCTGCTCAGTTTTTGCAGCTTTCCTTGGACGGTCCTGGGTTTTGCAAACTTCTGGGGTCTCCACTGCACCTGTGGCTTCATCCTTACATCTTTATATATTGCCTTCTCAGGGGCATGCTGCTTGTCCTCCTAGACCTTTTGCAATTGAGGTGGAAGCCGTCTTACCCTCAGAATTTGTGCATTTTCCTTGCACCTAAAATCAGCACCATATGGATGATGCCAAGGCTTGCTGCCAGCTGGAGCAGTAGCCAGAATATTTTCTCTCTTGGCTATAGGGGTCCAGTGCCTGGATTGCTGGGCTCTGTTTACCTGTTTGTGAAGAAAAGCTTTTTTTATGTTGCCACCATTCTGGAACCTCATGTGGCTGCTGCCATTCTAGAGCATGGTACTCTGAAGCTTTCTCATCTGAGAAAATTCTTTCACTTTTGCAGTTTTGAGGCTGCAAAGGGTGGAGACCTGCTGCTTCCTGGGATGCCCGGTGGCCATCTTTCTTATCTCTGTTTCTTCTCAGCAATCAAAGTCTCAGCTCTGTCTTTACAATCCACACCTTTACTGGAGTTTTCCTTATGGCCAAAATCACAGTGTTTTACATTATTCTGCTGTGCTCTTTGCTCTTGATTTGTAACATAGATCTGGCTAAAAGCCCCCAACAATGACCATGCCACAGCCTCAATGTTCAAATGCCTCGAAATTTTCTTTGCCAAATTAATCAGTACATTACCCTTAATATCAGTCTCAGGGAAATCTGGGCATGAGCAAAATGCAGACAAACTTTATGCCAAGCCATAACACACATCATAAGGAGTCCAACAACCAATGCAGTCCTCCTTCCCAGCAGAAAACTCGCAAGTCTGGTCTTTACTATCAGGCTTTCTATCAGCCTTCTGGTCTCCTGAGCTCGGATCAGAATCTTCTCTACAGAACAACATAAGTTGCTCCAGCTCTGTGCATGTAGGCGACATGTCCAAATCATTCCAAAATCTGCCCACAATCCATTTCCAAAGTCTTTCAAAAAACATGGTCAGGTATAGTCGCAGCAATGACCACACCCCTCCACACCAAATTCTGGCCTAGTTAATTTTCACTAGTCACTGAGGCAAAATACCTGATGCCCAAAGTTGGGAAAGGAAAGGTTTATGTCTTACAGTTTTTGAAAGTTTCAGTCCTTACTCAGTTGGCTCCAAGGCATGGTGGCATGGCAGCACTGCAGTTTATGGTGGCTGCAAACAGCAAGGCAGAAAGTGGCAAGAGAGAGAGACACCCCTTCTTCCTGCCATTGTATCATATCCTGGCTCCATTCCTAGGAGGGTGTAGCACTGACACAACCAATCAAAGCACTAGGGAATGTAACAATCACAAATGCATAATGCAAATACATGAGGCCTGGGGGCCACTGACATAAACCATGAAAAGGACCATAAAATTCATACACCAGAAATCTCTGAAAAGATAGAAAATAAAGTAAAGAAAGAATTCCATGAGCCTATAGAGGAACTCAAATTAGAAATAATATCTTATGTAAAGACAGATGTAAAAACCTTAGTAAATGGGCTGCTCAACACAGCTAGAGAAGAAATAGATAGGAAACTGCAGGAGCACAGGAAATTGATTGAAACTTTGAATGAACAATGGAGAAAAGAAGCAGAATTTAAGAAACAAATTGAAAGAGATATGCAAGAAGCAAAACATTGTATAGAAAGCAAGCACACCCATTTAAATGAAGCTGAAGATAGCATCTCAGCCTTGAGGATAGGATTGCAGATAGCGACTTTGAAAGGGTAGAGCTGATAAAAACAACAAAGCAGTATGAAATGACAGTTGAACAGCTACAAGATGATGCCAGGAGAAACAAAGTTAGAGTAATAAGAATTATTAAGGAGGCAGGAGGCAATGCAAAAGATATAGCTAACCTATTCACAGAAATAAGGACAGAAAATTTCTGAAACATGGGGAAAAATCAGATATACAAATAAGTGAGGCATATAGAATGTCACACAGTCATAACCAACATAAACCTACACCCAGATATATAATAATTAAGCTCACAGACATACAGCATAAAAACAGAATACTAAAAGCTGTTAGAGAAAAGACACAACTCACCTACCAAGCAAAGCCCATGAGAAACACAGCAGATTTCTCAGCACAAACCTTCAGGTTAAGATGAGCTTAGAGTGAAGTATTGCAAGCCCTAAAAGAAAACAAATTTCAACCCAGACTGACATATCCAGCAAAACTATCTTTCAAATTTAATGGAGAAACAAGATACTTCCATGACAAAGAACAACTAAAGAAATTCATATCAACCAAATCAACCTTAAAAAGAGTGCTGAATGACATCCTAGGTAGAGATAAAAATGACCACAATCCCCAGAACAACAATACAAAGAAATCACCAAACTGGACAAGAAAAAAAAAGAGAGAAAAGCAGGAAACTAACAATAGTAACACAACATGGCAAAGTCAAGCCAGTACATATCAGGGTTATCCATAAATGTAAATGGGCTCAATTCACATATCAAACGAAACAGGTTGACAGAATGGATCAAGAAACAGGATCCCACAATATGCTGTATACAAGAAACACATCTGACTCAAAAAGAAACTCATAGATTAAAAGTCAAAGGATGGAAAACATTATTCCATGCAACAGGAACCCAGAAAAAAGCAGGGGTAACTATTCTATTCTATTTGCAGACAATGTGAACTTCAAACCTAACATGATTAAAAAAGACAAAGAAGGTCACTACATACTCATAAGTGGAAAAATTCAAGACAAAGAATAACAATTATAATTATATATGCACGAAACTCAGGAACCCACAACTATATAAGACAGATACTAAAGAACATGAAAATGCAAAATACACAAGAACACAGTTATTACAGGTGACCTTAACAGCCCACTGTCACAAAGAGATATATCAACTAAACAAAAATTCAGCAAAGAAATAATAGAACTGTATCATACCTGTGAGCAATTGGACTTAATAGATGTTTACAGAGTGTTCCACTCAACCACATCAGAATACACATTCTTCTCAGAAATCCATGGGACATTCTCGAAAATAGACCATATATTATTCCATAAAACATTCTTAAGTAAATACAAAGGTATTGAAATTATCCCATACCTACTATCTGGCCATAGCACACTGAAACTGGAAATTGATGGCAAAAGAAATTGCAAAACTGTCATAAATACATGGAAATTAAATAATAACCTTTTGAACACACAGTGGGCTACAGAGGAAATTAAAGAAAAAATAAAACAATACCTATAATTCCATGAAAATACAGACACAACATACTGTAATATGAGTGATGCAATAAAAGTAGTCTTAAGAGGGAAATATATAGCAATAACTTGTCATATCAAGAAAACAGAACAAGCACACATAAACAATCTAATGCTTCATCTGAAGATTCCAGTACAAGAAGAGCAAGATAAATCTAAAGCTCATAGAATAGAGGAAATTGTAAAGATTAGAGCAGAAATCAGTGTAATTGAAACAAAAAAAATACAAAGAATTAATGAATCAAAAAGCTGGTTTTTTGAGAAGAAAAACAAAATTGACAAACCTCTAGCTAACCTTATAAAGAAAAAGAAAGGAAAAACCAAATTCATGCAATAAGGACTGAAAAAGTGGAAATTACCACAGATCCAATGGAAATTCAGAAGATTATGAACACCTAAATTGAAAATCTGTACTCATATAGAGTGGAGGACACAGAGGAAATGGACAGATTTTAGAAACATATGAACTACCAAAGCTCAACCAAGAAGATATAGCAATTTTGAATAACCCAATATCAGCTATTGAAATGTTAAATGTAATAAAATCTTATCAACAAAGAAAAGCCCAGGTCATGACAGATTCACAGCTGAACTCTATAAGAAATTTAGAGAAGACTTGATGCCAATACACCTTAAACTCTTCAATGAAATTGAAAAGAAAGCAATCCTCCCTAATTCATTCCTGGAGGCAAGTATTACTCTGATACCAAAACTAGAGAGAGACCCAATGAAAAGGAGAACTA
>PVJX010049102.1:0-11240 GCA_004027295.1 Dolichotis patagonum
AAATATGCTTAACAACCCAGTAACAACCAATGAAATTGATAACATAGTAATTTATTAACTTAAATAAAAGCCGAAGACCTGATGAATTTACTGCTATAGATCCTTTGAGCATGTTATATCACCAGTACTCCTCAAGTTCTTGAAAAAAAATTTAAAATGACAGAATGCTCCCAAATTCATTTATGGAAACCAATGTTACCTTGATCCCAAAACTGGATAAAGAACTAACACAAAAGAGAACTATAAGCCAGTCTCCTTAATGAATTTAAATGCAAAAGTCCTCAGCATGATACAACCAAATAGATTGCAGTACATTATCAAAAAGGTCATGCATTGTGGTCAACTAGGTTTCATCCCAGAGATGTAAGAACAGTTCATTATACACAAATCAATAAATGTAATACAGCATGTAAGGAGGAGCAAAGTGAAAAAACACATGATCATATCAATAGATACAGAAAAGGACTTCAACAAAACCGAACACCTCTTCAAGATAAAAACCCTGAAGAAAACAGGTATCAAGGTTTGGGATCAAGGTAACATTGGTTTCCATAAATGAATTTGGGAGCATTCTGTCATTTTAAATACAAAGACCACACCTGAATATGATAAAGGCTATTTATGATAAACTGATACCCAGAATCATATTAAATGGTAAGATACTAAAACTATTAGGCCTCAAATCAAAACAAGATATCCACTATCACCTCTTCTATTCAGCATAATACTTGAAACAGCCAAAGCAAGTAGTCAAGAGAAATAAAAATGATATACATATGAAAGGAAAAACTCAAGTTATTATTTTTAAATGACATGATATTCTACATAGAAGACCCAAAGAACTCCACCAAAAACTCTTAGAATTAATAACCAACTTCAGTAAAGTATCTTAATAGATCAACACACAAAAATCATTACCATTTGTATACACCAACAATGAACAGGTTGAGAAAGAAATTATGAAAATGATACCATTCACTGTAGTTGTAAAAAAAATGAAATTTCTAGGAATTAACCTAAGTAAAGAAATAAAAGACCTCTACAAAGAAAGCTACAGTACTTTGAATAAGGAGACTGAAGAGGCCATCAGAAAATGGAAGGATGTCCTCTGCTCTGGACAGGCAGAACCAGTATTGTCGAAATGGCCACACTTGCAAAACACCAAGAGCGTAATTCACAGATCTAGAGGAAACATTCCTAAGGAACCTGAAGAGACCTGTAATAGCAAAGGTAATTTTGGGCAATAAGAGTAAAACAGGTGGCATTGAGATACCTGACTTCAGGCAATATATTACAAAGCAATAGAGATAAAACAGCATGGTATTTGAACAAAAATAGATATGCGGATCAGTGGAACAGAATTGAGGATACAGAAACCTCTCCAGACATATTTAATTATTTGATCTTTGGCAAAGGGGCCAAAAGTATATGTTGGAGGAAAGATAGTTTATTCAACATGCTGTGCTGAGAAAACTGGGTTTCTGTTTGCAGAAAAATAAAACCAGACCCTTGTGTCTGACCATACAGTAAGTTAAAATGAAAATGGATCAAGAATCTAGACATTAAAACAGAAACATTGAACTCACTGGAAGATAAAATAGGTAAGACTCTTGTAGGTGTAGTAAAAGATTTTCTAAACAGAACCTCAGTTGCACAGGAAATAGCAGCATAAATCAACAAATGGGATTATATCAGACTGAAAAGTGTCTGTGCAGCAAAAGAACCAGTCAGTAGAGTGAAGAGACAACCTACAGAATGAGAAAGAAAATTTATGAGCACCTTATGAGACAGAGAACTAACATCCAGAATATATGAAGAACTCAAAAAAAAAAAATTAAACCACACTCAGTTAAGAAATGGGGAAGAGAACTGGGCAGACATTTCACAGAGGAAAAAATACAAATGATCAGTGAATACATGAAAAAAATTTCAGCACCTCTGGCTATTAAGGAAATGTAAATTAAACCAGCACTAAGATTTCATCTTACTCTAGAAAGAGTGATAGTTATTAGGAAAGCAAGCACTGGCATGGCTGTGGTGAAAGGAGCCCTCCTGCATTGTCAATGGGAATGCAAACTAGTACAATCACTATGGCAATTAGTATGGATATTTCTCAAAGAACTGAAATTAGCATTTCCATATGACCCCCGCTCTTACCCTGCTAGGTATCTTTGCAAAAGAGCTTAAGTCATCATACTACAGTGATACATACATACTAGTGTTTATAGCAGCACAGTTCATAATAGCTAAATCCTTGATGCAACCTATGTATCCATCAACAGATGACTGCACGAAGTAAATGTGAGCTCTATCTATAACTGAATACTACTCAGGTATAAAAGATGGTAAATCTGAGATATGCGTAGGAAAATTGATGCATCTGAAAAATATAATGTTAAGTGCAATAAATCAGACATACAAGCTTAAATATCATACCATATCTCTCTTTGGGGTGAGGCAAGGTACAAAAAAATGATAAGAGATGAATAGGAAGGGACAGTGCTATGGATCTCTTGCAATAGAAAAGTGACCCAAGGGAACAGTGATGAGGGTTGTGGAGCAGAGGAAGGGAAAATTAATAGGATATTTTTATAGGAACTAATAACTTGAATTCATATAAACATTATATGACATAATGTGAGGTAAGACAAATATTAGCAAGGTTGAAAAATGGGGAAGAGACCTGGAGGAGTAGAGGTTAGCAGTAGGAAATGGAAGGGTATTAAAAGAAGGAAACATTCTGCAATACACACATTTAATTATTCTCCAAGATGACTGTAAACTACACGAACTGCAAACGTGAACAAAACATTTTTAAAAATAAAACAAACAGTATGGGAAGAAATTGAATCATTTATTTTCAGGTGACATCATCTTACATAGAAAACTCTTAAAGTCTTCACTGAAAACTATTGTAATAAATAAATTCAATAATTTCAGGAAATGAAATCAATATACAAAAACCTGCAATGTTTATGTACTGCAAGAATTTATACAGAAAGGAAATCAACAAAACAATGCCATTCATGATAGCTATATTTTAAAAAATCAAAGTTAGGAATATAATTAACCAAGGTAGAGAAAGACCTCTACACTGAAATATGCAATACACTAGTAAAAGAAATAGAAGAGACCACATAAAAACAATATCATATTTTATGATCTAAAGGAGTTACTATCATTAAAATGACCCTATTACCCATAGTGATGTATAGATTCAATACAATCTCTATTAAAACTCCAGTGACATTTACAGAGAAATAGAAAAACAATGCTAATGCTTTATGCCAGAAGAGTCTTGAAGGGGAAAAAATAAAGCAATTGTATTACCTCACTTCAAAATATACTACAGAGTAGTAATAGCAAAAGCCACCATGGTACTGTCATAAAATAGATGCATGTATCAGTGGAACTGAATAGACAAACCAGAATGAGTAGGCACTCACAGCCAAATGATTTTCAACAATAGACTTTAAACCAAAACTAATTAGAAGAATCAAAGATACTATATATTGCTTAAGAGAACAATTCAACAAGGAGAGATAACAATCATAATCATAATCACATATTCACTAAAAAACTGCACCCAAGCTTATTAAACAATCACTAATAGATATAGATGATCTGTCAAACCTCAATATCATTAAAGTTGTACCTTGGTGAATGAATGCTTGTTGGAGCTGCTACCCAGCAGCTCTGAGCAGGATTTAAAATTAACTAACTGGCTTTCTATGTTTATCTGTGAGTCTGTCCTAGGCCTTGGCCCCTTGCCTGGTGACTTCATAGTAAGTGAACAAAAAATGGAACCCAAATAATCTACTGATGCACCTGAAGGTCCTTGAAAAACAGTAACAATTCAAATCCAAGGCAAGTGCAAGAGGGCCAGGGATTTAGCTCAGCAGCATAAGTGCCTGCCTGGCAAGCATGAGGTTGTGAGTTCAGTCCCCGGTACCCACCTCTCCCCTCGGAAAAAAAAAAAGACAAAGGTAGTATAAGAAAGGAAATTATAAATATCAGAATAGAAATCAATAAAATGGTGATTAAGCAACAGTACAATCAATTAATTGACAAGCTGGTTCTTTGAAACAGTAAACAAAATATATAAATCCTTAGCCAATCTTACCAAAAAAGGAAAGAAAAGACACAAATCAATGCAATTAGAAATGAAAAACTGAAATCACAGTGGACACTGCAGAAATCCAGATTATTAGCAACTACTTCACCAACCTGAACACCAATAAATTAGAGAACTCAGAAGAAACAGAACTGAACTAAGTACATTTAAAACTCTGAATAATCCAATAACAATGAAATTGAAGCAGTAATTTAAAAAAACAACCCACCAACTAAGAAAAGCTCGGATCCTCATGGGTTCACTGCTACGTTCTACAAGAACTTCAGGTAAGATCTAACACTAATACTCCTCAAAATCTTTAATAACATTGAAAGGGAAGGAATACTCCCAGAATCATTGCTGGAAGTTACCATTACCCTGATTCGAAATCCAGATAAGGATCCACCCCAAGAAAGAGGCCAATCTCTTTAATGAACATGCATAGAAAAATCCTCAACAAAATACTGACAAACAATGCAACAAGTCATCAAAAAAAAAAAAAATCAGACCTCATGAACAAATAGGCTTTATCCAAGAGGTGCAAGTATGATTCAAGATATGAAAATTTGAAATGTAATCCATCATATAAACAGAAATACTGACCAAAAAATCACTTGGTCATCTCCAATAGATGCAGAAAAAGTCTTTGACAAAATTCAATATCCATTCATGTTAAAAATCTTAAAGAAAATAGCTGTAGATGGATCTTATCTCAATTTGGTAAAACTCATTTATGATGAACTTACTGCCAGCATCATATTAGAAGGGAAACAAACCAAATACTTCCCCTCTAAAATCAGGAACAAAGGATTTCCACTATCTCAACTCCTTGAAACATTGGCCAGAGCAATCAGGCAAGAAAATATAAGGGTATGTATAGGAAAGGAAGAAATTATTTATGAATGATGTGATCTCCTATATATGAACCCCAAAATATTCCACCAAAAGACTCCTAAAATTAGTAACCAAATTTAGCAATGGAGCAGGAAATATACACAGGCCACTTAGTCTACTTTCACCCTGTAAAAGTAAACTTTTAGTTGACCCAAACTTGATCTGCAGAGCATGTTTTTTTCCCCTACCTTTAATAAATGTGAAAAAATCAATAGCATTCCTGTATGCTAATAATGAACTCACTGAGAAAACAGGAGAACAATACCATTCACAATAACATTGAGAAAAATTATATAGGAATTAAAACACAAAGAAGTGAAAGACCTCAAAGATTACTCTGAAAAAAAAAAAGATGGAATGGGATTTCAGATATGGAAAGGGAACCCCTGTTCTCAGATAAGCAGACCCAGTATAGTCAAAACTGATATGTAGATTTAAAACTGATAAACTTCTAAAACTGATATGTAGATTAAACACTATCCCAATTAAACTACCAACAGCATTCCTTAAAGATCTAGAGAAAACAGTCTAAAATGCATATAGAACTAAATGAGACCCAGCATAGCAAAATTAATGCTGGATAACAAAAGCAAAGCAGGAGGCATGACAATTCCCAATTAGAAGTTATATTAGAAAAGCACGGTGATATAAACATCACAGTATTGGCACATAAAGCAGACATTTGTATCAATAGAATAGGGGAAGCAGAAATAAGCTCAAGCACATTCAGCTATTTGATATGGTCCAAAAATGCAGAATAGCATTCCTGTACACAAAATCAGCATGGTACTGACAAAGAAATAGACCTGAGGACCAATGGAATAGATTAAAAGATGCAAGTGTAAGTACAAAGACACTCAGCCACCTGATATTTGACAAAGGGGCTAAACATGTTCACTGGAGGAAGGATAGCCTCTTTAATAAATGGTGTTGGAAGAACTGGCTCTCCACATGCATAAGATTGAAACTAGATCCATGCCTATCACCATGCACAAAACTAAAGTCTAAATGGATCAAAAATCTAAACATTAAAACAGAAACACTAAATCTACTGGAAGATAGGGTAGGTAGAAGTCTTGGAGACATAGGAGTAGGCAAAGAATTCATGAACAAAACTCAAACTGCACGGGAAATGCTTCAGAGAATCAACAACTGGGATCTCATACTCCTGGGTATTTTCCCAGAGGAACTAAAAAGTTCATATCACAGTGATATATGTGCACCCATGTTCATAGCAGCACAATTTGTAATAGCTAAATCTTGGAAGCCACCAAGATGCCCATCAACCTCAGAGTGGATGAAAAAGATGTGGTATTTTGATATAATGGAGTATTACTCAGCTATGAAGAAGGATGACCTTGACGCCTTCACAGGGAAATGGAGACAACTTGAAACTATCCTCATTAGTGAAATAAATAAGAACCATATTTATAAATATCGCATTGTGTCTCTAGTGTAAAAAAATAATAAGAACTGTAGGAGTAATAAAACCCAAAATGTGTAATTGCTACTGTAAATGAGAGGAAAAGAAAGTGCTCTAAAGGATATAATTGCATGTATGTTTAAGTGTGTAAGATGAATGACCATATTACTGTTTTTTGTTAGATCACGGAGCAGAACTGTTGACAGTCTCATTGCTTGAATGTGTACTTTGTATGTTTTAACTTTGTAACTTGAACAACTATTTCCAAGATGACAGTATGTAAGTTATCAAGTAATGACTTCTCAGTATTTTTTTGTTCTTTTCTTTTTTTTTCCCTTGGAATCTTGTATTATTATTGTTTTGTTTTGTTTTTAAATAAAATAAAAAAAAAAGACTGTCTGACTGTGAAGCACACAGCAGAGGAACTCAGGAAGCTCTTCAGAGAACACCGTGGCCTGCTGCTTTCTCTGGCTTTCTCTCCCAGTGAAAGTATTTGGCACCTGCTGGCAAAGACCAGCAGTTTCAACTGTGGTCTTGGCCTCCTTTTTAAAAAGCTGAGAGCCCACAGACAGTATCACCAGCCTTGCCCTCAGCCCTAACAGCAGCCTAGTGGCCTCTGCCTCGATGGATAACTTAGTGCGCATCTGGCACCTCTGGAACACATGCTGTAGTGTGCCCGCAGATGGCTCCTCCAGTGAGCTCGTAGGTATCTACACTGGGCAGATGAGCAGTGTTCTGAGCATGCAGTTCATGGCCTGCAACCTGCTTCTGGTGAGCAGGATCACACAGGAGAATCAGCAACACTGATTCTTACCTTGGCTGCAATGGACTGGTCTCTGGTGAGAGACTGTGGCCATAGCATAGACATGCAGCGCAAACTAGTGACCGATTGTGAAAGAGCCCAACCCCCATGCAGTCTGTGTGTCATGGGCCTCAGGGAGGACCAGCACGTAGCTCTGGACACGCGATGAGCACTAGGATGCTCTGAGGTCAGTGGCATGTTCCCAGAGGACCCTTGGGACCCCGTATGCAAGCAGCTTCCTGTTTAAGTCTTGTCCTCCTTCCAGCATACTTACTGAGGACAGCTGCCAAGTGCCCCCCCAACATCCCTAGACACCTTTAGTGGGTCACCCTCAAGGAGAGACATGGGGACAGAACTATGAAGGGGAGGGATGAATCTTTTTTTTGGGTGACAGAACCAGGACTTTTTATTATTGCTATTATGATTATTATTCTTACCGTGAAGAGAGGACCTAGCACTGGCAGAGGGGAACATCTCTGCTTTTATCTTCCAGTTTGACTCCTGGCACTGGCTGTGATACTGGTGATTTTGAAATTCAGAGATTTTGGTATCACAGTGTATCAGGAAAAAGTGAAGTCGAGTATGTTGAGTACACCAAATGTGTATGGAAGTCGGTGGGTGGATGGACTGAGAACACTGGACTCTTGCAGTGCTGGTGGGAAAGAGTGTTTCTTGGCTGCACTTTTACCAATAATTTTCTTCCCTGAAAAGAAAGATTATGGTTGAATGGAGTGCAGGTTAGCAGTAATGCATTTGCTTAGTATGTGCAAGGCCCTCGGCTCAATCCCCAATACCACCAAAAAAGCAAAAGAAAACAAAAAAACAAAAAACAAACAAACAAAAAGATTCCGGTGAAGAATAATTTGGAATAAGTCACAAGATAGAATTAGTGTTAGATTTTGGCGTGACCATTAATCAGCTCGCTCTCCCGCAATGAGGTGAATCCGGAGTGTGCATACACACGTCACCCTGTACAATTCTGATGTATGGGGAAAGGATTCAGTATTCCTGCTTTCCAAAAAGAGCTATTTTGTATTTTGCTTTCTATTAAAATGTGTTCAGTTTTTAAAAACCTTGTCTCTGTGTTTATTTATTGCTTTCCCCTGTTCTCCCATCCCCCACTAGAACATATTCCTCTGACCAAACTGCAGGGAGCTTTCCTGCTCAGGCACTCATGTGTTTCTGATGACCATAACAGTACCTGACACATAATAGGTATCAAAACTTTTTTGGAATGATTGTATTTTTACAAAGGGTTTGTATCTGGAGGAATAGTATAAGTAGGAATATTTTATGAGCTTCCCGTGAGTCTAAATTTAAAAAGGCACATATCTCTGCTCCTCCCAACTTTTTTCACAATGTCTGAGTCATTGTTTGAATGTGTTTTTTCTTTCATAACTATTCTTACATGTTAAATAAAAATTAAGGCCTAACTTTTCAAGGCCTTGTAGAGTACAGACATTGGGATCACATTGTCTTGGTTCAAATCCAAACCCATGTATGACCTTGGGCACATAATTCAATCTCTGTGTCTGTTTTTCCATATTCATAAAATAATGCCTGCTTCATGAACTTGTGTGTTGGTCATAACATGTACACAACATTCAGAACAGTGTCTACATAATAATTTCAATCTACATGTTTTTCTGATGAAAAACTATTGATTATTTTCTACTGTTTGGGTGCTGGGATACAATTGTCAAATCCAAATAATAGAACCTGTTAAACAGAATGTGATACAGAAAGTTTGTGTGACAGAACTGCAAGCAGCAAGAAAATTGCTTCCAGAAAGTCAAAACAAAATAATTTATTAATTTTATTTTTAGACATTTGTAACACACATAAAAGTCTGAAAGTTAGAGTACCTACATGATTTTGTGTTGAATGTTACAAATTTTATTTTAAAATAGTCCCATAAATGTCACCTTGCATTGTAATATTTTAAAATAAAATCCATTATATCAAAATCTTGAGCATTTAAAAAGTTGTAAAGATCATGATTCAAGCCAATAATTTTGTGCTTTCAGATACAATGGGTAAACACAGATTCATTTGTTTATGAAAAATTTACTCTGTTCCCTTCTAGCTTTTTCAAGGCTTTCAAAAGTGATCACTCCTTTTGGCAGCTCCAACTTATTCTTTTCTGTTTCCAGTATGTCTTCAGCTTCACCTTAAAATAAAGAACAGAAATATACAAGATGACGAAGGCATTTTTTGAGGAATCCTAATTGTCATGTTCCATTGAAAAGCTATAACATTGTATAGGGCCACACCCACAAATCTCAGTTAAACTTTTATTTCACCCATTTTCCTCAGGAGTAATATACCTCCCACAGGAAACAAAATAATGAATTTTGAAAATTCACAGACAAATCAAGTGCTAGAGATTTATTTTTGACAGAGGACAGCATTTTAAAGTGTAGACAAGAAAGAACTCCAAGATAAGTAATTTTCCCCTTGAAGCAAAGTCAAAATAATCAGTATTATTGTATGTGGAAAGGCTTGGAAGGAGATACTAGATACATTCCTGTACATTGTCCCTTAACATAAACGAAGTATGATAAATAAGGAGAGAAAATAGTGTCTCCTAAAAAGCCTAATTATTCAGGAAAGCTAGTCTTTCACCTGAAATCACTTAAAAATATCCAAAATATTAAATATTCATTGGATATTATATGTATTACACACATAAATACACTTTTTTGTTTTTGTTTTTGTACTGATCGTCAAACTCAGTGCCTTGCACTTGCCAGGCAGGTGCTGTACCACTGAGCTACATCCCCATCCCGTACACATTTTTATACACAATTTCTCACCCAAACAACTACCAGTAGGAAAGGCAATGACTTCTCAGGCCCAGTGATGTTTGGCAACTTTTATCATTGAAGACAAATTGACAAAAATTTTTAAGAATTGTACAATGCATGTTGTTAACATTCTATAAACCTGCCTTAGTGATAAAGGTAAATACTTTCTATTAGTACTCCTCTTTTAATATGTTATTTTATTTTAT
Organism: Dolichotis patagonum; assembly: GCA_004027295.1. NCBI lineage: Eukaryota > Metazoa > Chordata > Mammalia > Rodentia > Caviidae > Dolichotis > Dolichotis patagonum. The sequence goes on from PVJX010049102.1 coordinate 10,247, forward strand.
TTTTATTGACAATTTATAATTGTGTATATTTATGAAGTACAAGTTGATGTTATATACATGTATACATTGTATATTGATCAGACCAGAGTATGTAGTATACCCATTGCTTTATACATTTATTATCTCTTAAGTATTTAGTATACCCATTGCTTTATACATTTATTATTTCTTAATTTTTCTCTAAACATAATGGTACAGGTTATAGTTTTCAAATAATAAGAGCATTTTCACCATTTTGAAACGTATTTTTTTTACCTCAATCTTAAATAGTAGGTAAGAATAATTATAAAACTCCATGTAATTTGGTATATCATTGGTGAAAGACTAGATGTTTTCCCTGTGAGAGACACAACCAAAAAGGGATTGTGTATTTTGAGATTACTAATTGCAGGAAAAAAGAATATAACTCTAAATTTCTTACACTGATGTTTCCTGATGGATTCTAAGCTTACCCTTTTTTTTAAAAGGAAATTTATGTCTTGAAATTAAAAATTTTACACCAAAAATTTTACACCAATGAAATTGTAATATATAGTCCAACTTACTAGAAAAATTAACTTGCTTTCTTTTAGTAGTATGTTCAAGAGAAGGCTGTACAGTATGTGGAGGACCACCTGGACAACTCTCCTTGAAAAAAGAGCAATTATCTCCATTTTGGCTAAGCCCAGCCCTGTTTCCATGTATTGATATGTGCAGAGCTGGCTAGGAGTTTTCCTTATTCCCTCAATTGGCTTTAAGTATGCAAGTTGCTGATGTGTAGACTTTGAAGCAAGGTGACAGGTCTGTGTTGCCCGCCTCACAGTTCCCCAAAAGCAGGTATGAGCCAGGCAAGAGGGAGAACCTATGCTGTTGGCTGGGGTGAACCTCGAGACAAGAGACTATGACTTTCAGGACATAAAAATATTACACATCAGAGATGAAGCACCAACCCCAAAACATTAGATACCACCTCAGATTGTGTGATGCAGATTACTCTTTCTGCATATCCTCTTTG
>PVJX010049103.1:0-11221 GCA_004027295.1 Dolichotis patagonum
CAGGATGTTTACGAGATGTTTGCCACCCTGGAATCTGTGTAGATCCCCTAAAATTAAGGGAGAATTTTAAGTTTAGCTGTCCCATGTGGCTGGAAGCCCAAGATTTCAATTTCAGGCCCTCAGAACTGCTAATCAACATTTGCACCGATAGCACATTTGACGCTATTTCCTGTTTGCCTAAAGCTCAGATTTCAGCTCACTCTTTTGGTTTAATTTTTATTTTTTGTTTGAGGAAAGGAAGGAACTGCCTTAGAGAATTCCTTCACTTCTGGGGAATCCAGCAGTGCACATAAAGTCCATGTTTTTCCAAAATCCAGCTGTTTTGTAGTGAAACACACCAAAGTATTAAGAGTTTTCCCTTGTTTGCGGCACTGACTCACTGTGGAGAAGAGGAGGCACACTGAGGCATCTTTGGTGCCATGCATGTGACCAGGTGACACGAAGACCCGCCAAGTTTTGTTCTCGTGTTTGAGCAGACCTCATGCCACCCCCTTTCCTAGCTTCACTCTTCACTCTGTTAGGCTCTGGTGATTCACCTCCTTTCTCAGTGTTGCTTCTGGCTGAGGGGACAGAGGACCATCTACCAGCTACCCGAGGGCTTTCCTCGCCTCCACCGTGACACTGAGAGGGAGGGTGCTTCCATTTCCTGCAACCGCTCCTATTGGGATCATTGTTCACTGGTTTCAGATTGGCTCCAGAGACAGCATCTTTGATTTTTTTGCATTCCTCCGTCATCTCATCTGGAAGTCTACAATCTGCATCTCTGCCGGGTGTGGTGGCGCACGCCTGTGATCCCAGCACTTGGGAGACTGAAGCAGGAGGATCAGCCTCAGTTTGAAGCCAGCCTGGGTCTACATAAGCGAAGACCCTGTTTCAATAAATAAATAAATAAAAGCTAGCTAACTAAAGGAAACCTGCATCTCTTTCAGTTCCTTGAAAGTACAGGTGGTCGCTGGACCAAAATTTGAGCTTCAGATACCAGGAAATCAAGGCAGAAGGGAAAAGCAGAACTGAGCAGGCTCTTGGGTACCAGGCAGACTTCACCATTTGTGCAATGGAAGAACTTAAGACACAGCCAGGTATAAAGTGATTGTACACAAGGGAAGCGCAAACACAACTCCACAGCGGTTCCTCAAAGGTTCAGCAGGAGATTTCGCACACCATCAGCAATTCCCTCCTGAGTAGGCCCAAAGCCTGAGCCGCAGAGGCTTGAACAGGGAGTTGTACACGTGTGCTAAGGGCAGCATTATTCACAGTTGCCATGAGGTGAATGAACCCAAGTGAACGGGACAGAGACATAAATAACAAAAGGACGGTGTATCCATGCCACCAAATACCATGCAGCCTTCAAAGGGAGGTGTTATGGTTTATGTCTATATGTCCCCCGGGAGCCTCACACCTCATAGTGGGACTTTGGGAGGCAACTGATTGGATCATGGAGACTTCTCGCTGACTTGCTGTCAGGAGATGGGGTCTGCTGGAAGGGGCAGGGCAGATCATGGGCGGGACCTGAAGGGTATAACTGTCTCTGAGGTCCCTTCCCTCCTCCTGCTTCTGCTCTCCCTGAGGTACGCTGGTCTCCTCCACCATGTCCCTCTGCCAGGCTGTCCTACAGTGGAGCCAGCCAACCACAGACTGGAACATGAGTCAAAATAATGGTCGGCCCCTTTAGGTTTCTGGTATGGTGTCTCTCAGTGACAGTGACAGGGACTAAGGCAGAACCAAATGCTGACATGTTCCATAACCTGGATAAACGTGGAGGACCTGATGCTAAGTAAGATAAATCCGCCACAAAAAGGACAAATCCTGACTGATGCCACCCACAGGAGCTCCTTACAGTGGGCAGAGTCTCAGACTTAGGGGACGGATGGTGGCTTCCACAGACTGGCAGAGGCGGGGATGAGGGGGGTGACTAATGGTCACCAAGACTCAGTCTGGAAACTATGGAAAAGTTTCCGGAGTCAGACAGTGATACGGCTGCATGTAAAATGTCCTGAAGGCCGCTGAATTGCATACTTAGAAGTGGTAAAAATGGCAAATGTTGTGTTTGAAATATTTTACCACAATCTTAAAAAAAGAAAAAGAAGGCTCAACTGGGTCACAGTAAGAGAAATCAGAATAGCGGTCACCTTGCAAGAGGACGAAAGCAGTCCCAGGTGGTCGCTGTGTTTCTGTCTTCAGTTGGCTACTTGGCCTTATAGATTTATAAATATTCACTTCACTGTGTGCTTGGGATTTGCACACTTTAGCATATGGAAATTTAAAACCCTCTTGTCGAATTATGCAGAGAGTATTTTTAATTATATAAGAAGAGCTAAATTTTTGGACAGAGAGGAACCAGGCTCCGTGACATTTGAAGCTCCTGTCAGGAGCACTTTGCCGGTGACCATAGCTCATGCCCCCACCAAAGACCACTGGAGACTATACTGCAGGGGTTTTTTTGTTCCATTGTCTTTCAGTTGGTGTAATTGCTTTGCTGGTTTTTATTTTTAAAAGTTGGGCATTATTGAGTTCCCGTACCTCGTCTTCCAACAACCCCACTGGTGAGTTCTGGCCCCACGGGATCCCTGGGGTCGAGGTCGAGGTGCCCCTCTATGACCTGAGGACAGGGTGTCACTCCCATCAGGAGCTCAGCTGAGCTGCCAGCCTGCATGGCACAAAGGAGACTAAGTTGGAGGCCATGCCAGTCCTGTTCAGTGTCCCCAGGGCAGCAAGGTCAAGGTCAGGTGGATCAGCCCAGACTGGCCCAGACTGGCCCAGACTGGCCCTGTCTCACGGCTGAAGAGGCCTGGCACAAAGCTCAGGGAAGCTCACGGACCCTGCATGGAGACACTGAGTCAGGGTGGGGACAAGCGTCCTCAAATCTGGCTTCCTGTCACATTGAGGCCAACTCAGCTGCAGTACATGATGAAGGTCCCAGCCCAAGGTCTCAGAGAGGGACCCGGGGATGCCGCGCCTGGCTAAGAACATGCAGGTGGGGAAGGGCAGGAGTGTCCAGGGCCTCAGCCCTGCCCACACACCCCTCAGAAGGGGGTCAGAAGGGGGTTCTGGGCCACCACACAGGTCCCTACTGCACTGACTACGTGCTGGGTGAGTCTCTAGGTCTCTCTTGGAGAGTGGTGGAGTTAAACCTTCCCTGGGCAACAGATGGACCTGCCAACTTCCGGTGACAAATTCACACCAGGCCTGGAAAGCCCCAAGCCCAGACAGGTCCTGCTGCTGTGTCCCAGTGACAAGCCACGGTCCCAGTGAGAAGGTGTCACCCACCTTGACCTCCAGACTAAGTGCCAGGTGGCCCTTCTGGGTCCCCAGGCTCAGTTCAACATGACAGGGAGCTCAGGGAAGGAGGCCTGGCAGGGGCATCAGGACAGAAGAGCAGAGTTACTTCTAGTCCATCTGTCCAGCCCTGCATAAGCCCTGCTGGCCTTGCACTCCAGGAAGGGACAGGGACTACAACCCGCATAGGACCTAAGCCCTCTGGGACCTGCAGCCACCTAGATGCCTCCACCTTCTCTAGCCAGCCTTGGCCTTCCTGGCTAAGAGGACAGCAAAGGACTCAGGTTCCATCCCCACCCTTCCACTGGCCCTTTGCTGGGGTGACCTCCTGGGCTATCACTGCCCCTGCCACAGGAGAAGTGGGACCACTTTCCCTTTGCCTGACTCTTGTGTGGCACCGGCAGGTGGATCCTGGCTTTATTTAAAAATCTGATGTTTTTGTTCATTATGATTATTCTTGCGTTTTGATTTCTTACCATGTTACATTAGATATCATTTGTCCTGATGACTGAGATTTTTGGTGCCACTTTTATTTTGGCACCCAAGGGATGCCTACCACATCCTTCCCCAGTCCTGCTGTGTGCAGGGAGTTACTCCTTCCTCCCTTCCTTCCATCTTTCCTGTTTTCTTTCCTCCCTCCCATCCTCCCTCCCATCCTTCCTTCCTTCCTTCCTTCCTTCCTTCCTTCCAGCATTCATTCCAGACAAAGTCACTAAGGGTCTCCTCTGTGCCAGGGTGGGCATTGGCAGAGAAATACAAGCAAGACCCAAGGCAGCCCTGCACAGCACCAGAGGACCCCAGGAAACCAGACTGCCACCAGCCCCCTCTACGTCTAGGCTCTCACGCGCCAGACTCCACACTGAAGTCGTCCCAAGCAGCACCTCCTTTGGTCCCCTGCACAGCCCTCCCAGCTGCATAGATTCTTGTATGAAAGTAGCAGATGGGGTCCTGCGTCTTGGAGAAGCCACATGCAGGTGAGTGGCACAAGGACACTCTCTAAGAAGCATGGACTTGGAGTCCCACCCAGGGCTGTCTGGCCCTGGGCTTGCACCTGCTGCGGCTAGGGCTGCTTCCCTCTGCTTTGCAAGGGGGCAGTCAGGGCTGGCTGCATGGAGGAGGCGCCGAGTGCTGGGAGACCTAGAGGCTGCGTAGGAGTTTTCGGGGAGGCTCAGCAAAGAAAACATGCATCTGGTGCCGTCAGTAAGCGACACCGTGTCCACAGTTCTGAGAAGCTGAGCAATGCTTATGAAAGGGCATGTGTGTAGAAACAGGCTTCGCTTCCTCTTTCTGAATCTCCGTTTCCTCACGACAGCGGCATAAATAAATAGGACGCTGTGAGGCGCACAGCTGACTGGAGGCTCCTGAAGGAGCTGGCCTGGCCCGGCACGGAGGTAGGCCCGGCTTTAGGCTTTCGGGGCAAGGGTGGGAGTGGAGGGGGGGAGCAGGAGGGAGGGCACAGGGGACTGCAGCTTGCTGCGGGGAGCTGGGGGGTCAGGGCTGGGCCTTTTGGGGAGACTGGAGCTCAGAGTCCTTGGAAGGCCAGAGGGTGGGGAGGTGGCTGGGGTGCTGTGTGAGGGCTCTGGGTGTCCTGGCCTCACCAGATAGACCCGGTCACCCCAGTAGAGAGGATGCAGCCAGGGCCAAGGAGCCCCCCAGGAGTCACACACTGTCCCTGTGTGCTTTGCCACCAAGGTGTTGTTGGTGGCAGTGAGCACGTCCCCTCCCTGGCCGAGACTCCTGTCTCCTTCCTGTCCGTGGAATGGGGAGAAGGCAGAGCGTCCCTGGAATCCTGGAGGCTTAGAAAAAGGGAGGCAGGGGCAGGTGGCAGGGCACAGAAGCTGGGACATGGAGGCTGAGGCAACCGACCTGGCAGTGCTGGAGCCCAAAGTTACTGGGTGCAATTTAGGAATTCACCCTGAACTTGAGAAGACACTCAGTCACTTGTCCAGAGACACGTACTACTATCCCGCAACCAAGCTGTGTGTGTGCGTGTGCGTGTGTGTGTGTGTGTGTGTGTGTGTAATAAACGCTTCTCACTCTCTGTGAAGAACCGCCCTTGCTTATTTGGGTTTGGGCCCAGATGTGTGTGTTCCATCCCCAAGCCTGGCTACCCTGGTGTGGACACCTGCCTGTCTACTATGGGCTGTGACCTGCGTGTATTTGCCGTGGCTGAGACACAGGAGACTTGTGCTCGTGGGGCCTTGGCTAAAATTTGCCTGTGTCAAGAGTGCTGTCTTTAGTCCTCAGAGGCCCCGTTGTTACATATTTTTGCACAATTCGGTTTTCTTTTTCTTTTTTTCCTACTCATCTCTCCTGCTTTGTAATACTTTTTATGGTTGAGTGACCTTTCCATCAGCTCCTGGCCACTGCTTGGCTCCTCGGTGTTTTAGCCTTGCACATGTCTGTAGTTAATGTTAAACAAGTTGGTACATAGACACTTTCTCCATTAGAAAATTAGCATCAGCCAGAATTGTGCAGCGGGAAGGATAATGTTCCCAGTCACTGCTACCCATTCCCTGTGACACAGGGGCCTTTTCCAGAGCATTATTCCAAGCGTGATACATCTACAAAGCTTTTCCTCTTACAGAAATGGGATTATAACACACACCCTGCTCTGTGGCTTATTTTTCTCTGACTATTACGTTTTGAAAGGCATACACAATAACACAGACAGACTGGACTTAGTGAGCTAGGCACCACATGGCACTTCTTTGTACGGGTAATCACAAGTCACCGAATCCGACAGCTGGCAACGCTTAGGCAACTTCCATTTTTGCAGGTGGCCAAAGTGTCCCTGAAGCCTAGGTTGCGGGCCAAAGGGTGCACAATTAAAAATTTAATAAATATTTCCAAATATGCCTCAAAGTACCCAAACTCAGATGCATGCCAGCAAAGGGGCATAAAACAGGCCAATTCAGCTTTAGAGAAAATATCAGTGGTTGTGTCTGAATTTTTTCCTTTTCTCTGGTTATGGTTGAGTAACTCATCGTCCTCATGCTTTTTGGTTGCGTGAGTTCTGTTTATGAGGAGCACAGGAAAGTTTTCTTCTTTGTCTTCTTCATCTTTTACATCTTAAAACTTTCAGAGCAATTCGTTTCTTATGTGTGCTAATTTACCGACATATGTTGAAAACATAGTATCGCAGATTTTTGCTTTTCTCTTTGCTGTGTTTCAGCCATCTTGGATCCTATAAAATACTTTGTTTATAAGTCAAAGCTTTCATTATTTTCTAATAAAATGGTTCCTGCTTTTGTTGTCTTGTTCGGGTCCTCAGAGGAAAGAAATATTTTTAATGTTTTATCATTTTAACTTGGACTTTTAGGTCTTTAATTCATTTGGAATTTACAGGAGTAGGCAGTATGCAAATTAATGATCTAACTTTCTAAAGAAATCATCTAATTGTCTAAGATTCATTAATTATAAGCATGTAGTCCCTTTGCATCTTGGTGATTTGAAATGCTGCTACATCTTCCTGAAATCCTTGGTTATTTTTCTTACTGTTTTCTGTCCTCTCTGTGGATTGTTATATTGTTTGGGATCTTTCCAGCTGAGACAGCAAGTCTCTCGTCTTTAATTTATTGGAATTTAGAATCAGCTTGTCTAGCCTATGAAAAAATCTCTTTGGAACCAGGCATAGCAGTGCACATCTGTAATCCCAGCAGTCTGGGAGGCTGAGGCAGGAGGATCACAAGGTCCAATCCAGCTTGAGTAACTTAGGAAGACCCTGTCTCAGAGGAGTGTGGCTGGGAATGTAGCTCTGGGGCAAAGGTCTGGGTACAAACCCCGGTACTGCAGCACACAAACAAACATATGGAGCCTTCATTACGATGTCACTGGAACGATCTTCCAGGGACGGGTGGCAGAGAGCCATTTGCTGGGAGGCTGCTCGTGGTCCCCTGGGACTGATCTTGCCATAGTCTTTTGGGCAGACATGTAGCAATGCCATGTCTTCTCCAGCTCTGTGTTTGCCAGGGTTTGTCTGCTCCTTCAGCCCGGAATGATTCGTGCATCATCTCACCTGTCAGAGCCTCTGCCACGGTCAGCTCACACTTCACGTTTCCTCCCATCTGCTGGTCTGTCCCTCTTGGTCACAAGTAGACGGCTTGCTCCTCTCCGATAGTGTGCAAGGAGCCCTTCCCTGCCTGGCCACAGGACTTTCTCCCTTAAAAAATCTTTTTCCTATTGTCCTCTGGAGAGAAGGACATTTTTTGTCTGGAGAGAATTTACATTTTGCTTCTTCTTTTTTTTTTTAATGCACTTTTCCTCTGACGGTTAACCTTCTCCCAGGGTGGGCAGTGTGGATGCGTTTCTTTGGTGTGAGAGGCTTTCAGATTTCCTCCTCCCCTTGCTCCTCTTTTTCTCTCTACACCCACCTCTTTCTCTCTCCTTCCCCCGACCCAGTACTGGGAACTGAATTCGGGTCTTGCACACCGTGGGCCAGCATTCTACCCCTGAGCTCCTTCCCACTCCTATTTTACTGCTTAATTTTGAAGCCAGCCTCATGACGTCTCCCATGCTGGCCTCCAACTTGTAATCTGCCTGCCTCAGCCTCTCAAGTAGCTGAGATTCCAGGTGAGTGCCAGGAAACCTCATTTCTTGTGATGCTGGGTTATACATGTGTTCCAGGGAACTCTCAAGACCTCGTTAATCTATTTAGAGTTCAGGGTTACTCGAGAGAAATCTCTTGCCAGGCTGACCTCTGTCCCAGTGAAAGTAACCTGTTTTTCCATCAGGGAAAACTTCCCGGATAACCCTTTCATTCTGGGAAGACTGAAAATTCACGGCGGCACGTCATTGGGAAGGACACGGTTGAAAGGAGCCAGGAGGGAGTTCAATCGCATGCACTCTGCAAACGCCATCAGAGTGGCCACCTCTTTCAGTGACGTCTTTCTTTTGGTCTGTTTTTTGTTTTGTTTTGTTTTGTTTTGTTTTGTTTTGTTTTGTTTTGTTTTGCTTTTGGCCTACAAGCACTTTATTGCAAACTTAGAAGAAACAGAAAGCACAGATGCCCTAGGTCAGGCCCAGCCCTGGGTGCAGGGTGGATTCCTCACAGAAGCTGTAGGCTGACAGGTGCACCCCGCTTCCAGCTGTGTGCGAGCAAAGATCGGTCCCTGCTGGAGTTGGGAGGGCTGCCCTCCTTGTCCCGGGGACCTTGTCTCAGGGGTGCCGTAGGCTCCACCTCGAGGGTGATGGTCCTGCCAGTGAGAGTCTTCACGAAGCTCTGCCTCCCACCTCTCACAGGAGCGCCAGGTGTGGGGTGGGCTCCTTCTGGAGGTCGTAGTTGAAAAATCTCCAGCTGCTCACAGACTGTGACATCCAGAAAACAACATCATGGGGGAAACTGAATCTTCATTTCCACTTAGCGGATTGTTGTCTTTTGAAAGACGTGTGAAATTTTCTTGTATTTCCAGTTGTTTCTGTAAACAACAAATTTTTCAGCTCACGTAAGAAACGTGCAGAGGTAGTAACCTCAGGCTCGTATGGCTGCCCTAAAGTGATAAGAACAGTCCGGTTTCCCTCCTCCTTTTGCGTATAGTTTCTTTCCTCAAGGCAACCATATAGTCCCAAATGACTGCTTGGGCGCCAGCCATCACTGATAAATTGCAGGCTGGAGGAGGGAGGCAAGGGAAAAGGGCAAAAATAGAAAATTGATCTGAGTCAATTCCTGTTGAGCAGCCGTGGTTGGAAGTCACATGCTGCTTCTGCTCGCATCTTCTTGGATAACATTTAGTCACAGGACCGTGGCTAGCAGCAGGAGAGGATATGAGCTATAACCTTTCGGCCTGTGTCGAGATAAGCCCAGCTAAACCCTGGGCTCTTGTCAAGGAGGAAGGGGACTGCTGGGCAGCTGATGCTGTTGTCACATGTGCTCTTAATCTTCTGTCCTCTGCTTGTGGGAGTTGGGATTCTTGGATCTCTTCCTAGGTCTCAGTATTGTTCTCAAACTTCCCATCCTTTTGCTAATTTGCTCTGTCGTGACTGTCATGAGAAGATCGTGACAGTCCCTCCTGTCACTCACTGTCTGTATAACTCCAAGGCTCCAACATAGCCTATACCCACCTATTCATGTCTGTAAGTGTTTTGAGTACTGCTTGGCTTGTGGTAAGTGGTGAAAGTATGCCAGCCACCAGCCAAGCATGGTGTCACCAGCCATAATCCCCAGATTTGGGAGGCCGAGGCAGGAGGATTCCATCAAGTTCAAGGCCAACATGAGCTACCTAATGAGATTCTGTGTCAAAAAAAAAAGTCAGTCACTTACATGGATTCTCTGCATGAATATAAGGGTTCTGCTGGTGTCCTTTGATGAGGTCAGTCTGTGTTCAACTTTACCATGGAAGGTAGTAAGCTGTTCTCCGCAACTTTGGTCTCTCTGGGCTGGGTCCCCAAAGCTCATATACTGAAACCTGATTCTCAAAGAGAGGACTCAGAAGCAGGGCCTCTGGGAAGGGGTGGCCCACAAGGACTGGGCCCCTTGGGAGTGGGACTAGCGGCTGACAGCAGAGGCCTGGGTTCTCCTTACCCCTTGCTCCCCACTGGAATTACAATGAGGAGACCCAGGGGTGGTACACCAGGTGCTGAGTCAGCCAGCACCCTGACCTTGGACTCCGCTCCGGGAACTGTGAGGAGCAAACCTCTGCTGCGGATGGGCACCTTGATGGCATGAAGATTCACATGGTCTCCCTTTTTACCTTTGCTTTTTATTCTACTTCTTCGCATTTGAGGGATGCTATGAGACAGGAGTTTTGTTATTTGGTTAGCATTTTAACTGTATGCTCCATTATTGCATGCTGTTTAGTAAGTCCTCCTTTATCATGGAGGGATTTCTTGGGTAAAATAGAATTATTTCCAGCCAGTGTGTCCACAGATAATAGATAGCTAGATAGACGCATAGATTGATAGATACAGAAACATGGATAGATAGATGATAGATAGATAGATAGATAGATAGATAGATACGATAGATAGACAGATGCATAGATAGATATGCATAAATAGATAGATATAAGTAGATGTATAGATAGGCAGACAGATAGATAATAGATGCAGAAATAAATGCATAGGTAGTTAAATACATAGGTAGAGAGCTGGATAGATAGATGTATAGATAGAAGCATAGGTAGATAGATACATAGATAGATGGACGCATAGGTAGATGGATAGATAGATAGATAGATAGTAGATAGATAGATAGTAGATAGATGCATAGGTAGGTACATAGGTAAATACACAGACAGACACGGTCACGTGGACAGCTGAGTTCCCATGGTACTTCCCAGGGCAGGGCATAATGACAAAGAGGAAATCCCCTGCCTATGGGAAAGGGGAACCAACAGGCAGAGAGGGACAGACAGAGACTGTCAGGGGAGATGTGAAGGTAAGTGGAGCCAGCCGGGGACAGCACCAGGCCCCAGTGTGTGTGTGCCAGACAGAACGGAGACTAATGCCACCGAGCCATCCAGGCCTCCCCATTACCTGGTGACTCCCCCCAGGGAGCCCGGTTCCCATCAAACCCAGCCTCCCTCTCAGGGGCTGTCATCTCCGGGCCTTCAGCCCCTCTCCCGCACCACCTTGCTCGGCAGACTTAGTCTCAAAGTGCTGGGGGTGACACCAGGCTCTTGCCCCATGACACAGGCTAGGCCGTGGGCATTTCCCACTAACTCATCCTTCTGCAGGCCCAGAGGAGGCAGAGTCGTGGGATCACAAGAGCCAGTGACATGAGTGTGGCCCAGACCCCAGCCCGGCAGTAACAGGAGACTGCGGAGCAATGAGGGCGCCCAGCTGTCCATAGCCACGGCCCACCCCGCCACCCGCCTGCAGGTCCAGAGCCCACCAGGAGATGGCGCCGCACCCAGGACCGCTCCTCATGGCCCTGCTGGTTCTGTGCAGGGGGCCCAGTGTGGAAGGCTTAGAGGGTGAGTCTGAGGCTCCTCCCATCCCCCATCCC
>PVJX010049104.1:0-11216 GCA_004027295.1 Dolichotis patagonum
AGCAATCTCGCCTCAGCTTCCTGAGTCCTATGACCACAGGTGTGTGCCCCAACGCCTGACCCTCAACCGTCTCTCTCCAGAAGCTAATTCACCTAGTTTTTAACCTAAATTTTCTTCACAGTGGATATCTTGACCTATGTGGCTTGGAAGATAAGTGGCTTTCCCAAAAACCGTGTTATCGGAAGTGGTTGCAACCTGGATTCAGCCCGATTCCGCTACCTGATGGGGGAAAGGCTGGGAGTTCACCCGCTGAGCTGCCATGGGTGGATCCTCGGGGAACATGGGGATTCCAGCGGTAAGCAGAAGTTACTTCTCTTTCTGTTCCACAGAGATTGTACTGGAAATTACCACACATCATGAAATGAGCGCCTAAATTATATATCCATTAATAAAGGTAGAATGGTTTTTCAGAATCTACCTTTTTTTTTTTTAACCATTTCTATAATTATATTAAGAATTAAGATTTTTGGGGCTGGGGATTTAGCTCAACACCATAAGCCCCTGCCTGGCAAGTGCGAGGTTGTGAGTTCGATCCCCGGTACCAAAAATAAATAAATAAATTTTTTTAAAAATTCCTTTTATGTTTGCATATGTATTTCAAGTATATATGGACTACATAATTCCTAATAATTAGGAAAAAAGGTTAATTCATGTAGTTTGATTTAACCTAAGAAATGGAAATCTAATCTAAATGTGAGTAAAGACACTTACAGATATTCTTAGAGCAGCCACGGAACAAGAGTATTGAGGTATAATCTTCACCATCCACTGGTAACCACCAGCTAAGGTTACTTTCCAGTTAGGTCTTACTTTGGTGGAAACACTGTAGCAAAGAGGGTAACTCACCTCGGTAAATAAAGAGCGCTGGAAACACGTCACAGTCCTGGTCTAGTGCTGTGTGAAAATAAGCACCTGCTTGTACACTTTCTTTCAGTCCCTGTGTGGAGTGGAGTGAATGTTGCTGGTGTCTCCCTGAAGAATCTGCACCCCGAGTTAGGAACTGATGCGGATAAGGAGCACTGGAAAGAGGTTCACAAACAGGTGGTTGACAGGTAATAATAGATTCAGATTTGCATTTGAGGCCTTGATGATAAAGACAAAACTTGTTTTCTTAGCTTGTTTTAGGATCATAGAAAGTTAACAACAAAAAATGATTAAAAAAATACAACTACAGCTGCACAGAAGCTCATGCCTGTACTGCCAGCTACTTGAGGCTAATGTAAGAAGATGGAAAGTTTGCCAGGCATGGTGGTGCGTGCTTATAATCCCAGCCCTTGGGAGGCTGAGGCAAGAGGATTTTTATGAATTTGAGGCCAACCTGGACTACAAAGTTAGCTCAAAACCACCTGCATGGTATAGCAAGACCCTGTCAAGAAAAAAAGAAAGATGGAAAGTTCAAGACCAGTTTGGGCAATTTAGGAATCCTTGTTTCAGAACAAAATAAAAGGGCAGGAGACAGAGATGAGTGGGAGAGTGCCCCTAGGTCTATCCCCAGTGCTGGAGGGAAGGAGAAACTAACAGATAGCATACAGTGCTGGCAGGGATGTGGAGACACTGGACCACACAGATGTATTGGTGGGATGTAAAAAGATAATGAATCCCCAAGAAGTTAAACACAGCACATAAAGAGGTAAAAATATTTAAAACTACAGACACTTATTAAAGCTAAAACTACAGACACTAATGCTAAAGTATTTTTTTAATGCCATAATTCTCTATAGTCAGGTATCTCTTTGCTTATAAACAATTAAGATAGAAGAAATTAAAGTAAGCCCACCCTATGAGGATCAGTTTATACCTCCTCAACAACAGATGTAATTCATTCACTTAGGCTTATTCACCTAGGAATAAAATCTTTAAAATCCCCGGCCCTAAAATAAAATTCTTAAAATTTTTTCGTGGTGTGTTTTTTGTTTGTTTATTTTTAAAATTTTTTTTGGTACCGGGGATTGAACTCACAACCGCATGCTTGCAAGGCAGGCGCTTATGCCGCTGAGCTAAATCCCCAGCCCCTGTTTGTCTACTTTTTTGAGATGGGGTTGTGCTATGCAGTCCAGGCTGGCAGTTACTACACCATGGCAATCTTGCCTCAGCCTCCTTTGTGCTGGGATTACAAGCATTTACCACCATGCTTGGCAGGAACAAAATCTTGTACATCAAAGTTCCTATTATATCCTCTATGAATCAAACACTAGCTTATTTATTCAGATGATAATAAAGTCATAAGATTTGGCAAGGTACCAAGGATGAAAGCAATTAATAATTACTAGAAATTGTTGAGTTGGACATTGTGATGCAGACCTGTAATCTCAGCACAGGGGGGCTGAAGCAGTAGGATCACAACTTTTGAGACCAACAACACAGGGGAACACAGGGAGACCCTGTCCCAAAAACAAAATAAGTTGTTGAAATATGGAACTTTCTTTTTTCTTTTTTTTGAAATATGGAACTTTCAACTTGGCATTAATTTACTTTAATTGTTGGTATATGGACCTCAGGTCTCTAAAGTGAGTAAATCATAATCCTTGGTTCATGATAGATTTTCATGATTGGTCTAGCTAAGGTTCTCTTGTATTTGTTTAAATAAATGAACCCACCACCAAAAGCCAAAAGATTAATATTAACTGTCACCTAACTAGTGTTTTCTTGGGTCAGAATTATTAGGCTGACTGTGTTAAGTACTGTTGGTGAACTTTCCCCTACCCCTCTGTCTCCCTGATGCTCTTGAGATAAATAATCTTGAATCCAACATGTTATGTGCAATTTTAGATTTTTGGTTTTGGGATTTTTTTTTTCTTTTCCCTCGTTGTATTTGTAGATGCAGGGGATTGAATCCAGGATTTACTCTAAGCATGCTAGGCAGGTGCTCTACCACTGAGTTTCCCTCCAGCCCTAGGTTTACTTTTCATTTGTTTTATTTTCAGTATTGAGAATTGAACCCACAGCCTTCTACTGAGCTCTATTATATTTTGAGACAGTTTCACTAAATTGTGCATGTGGACTTCAAACTTGGGATCCTTCATCATCCCCAAGTAGCTGGGATTTCAGACATGTACTTCTGCACCCAGCTTTACTTCATTTTATTTTGTGGTGCTAGACATTGCATAGAACCCCAGCTTCTGCTGATGGTTAACAAGTACTCAACTACTGAACTATATCCCCAAAACAACTTTGTTGTTTTGTTTTCTTTGCTGCCAACACTCCTGTATCCTGTTTATTCATTCATTTGATTTTATCTTTTTAAACGGAGTTTCACTATGTAGTTCTGGCCTTGAACTCACTTTGTAGCCCAGGCTAGTCTTGAATTTGCAGGGTTCCTCCTGTTTCAGCCTCCTGAGTGCTGGAGTTACAGATATGTGACATCGCACCTGGCTTTAAGACAGGGTCTTGCCATGTTACCTAAGGCTGGCCTCCAGCTCGCAACAGTCCTCCTGCCTCCGCCTCCCAAGTGCTGACATTATACAAGCATGTGTCATCCCTGAGAAGATTTTTCCTTGAGGGGCCGGGGATTTAGCTCAGCGGCATAAGCGCCTGTCTGGTAAGCGCTAGGTCGTGAGTTTGATCCCCGGTACCAAAAAAGAAAATTTTTCTTTGAGACGGGCTCTCACTATATAGTCCAGGCTGGTGGAACACTCTGTGCTGCTCAGGCTGTCTTTGAATTTGGGTTAAATCTCCCGATTTAACCTCCTGAGTGTTGGGATTATAGCTGAGCAATGACACCTGACAACTATGCCACAGTTTATCCATTCTGATGGAAGGCATTGAACTTGTTACCTTAGTTTTGCTGTCACTAGCAATACTAATGTGAACATCCCTATTCGTAATGTCCTGTGTACATGTCCAAGAGTTACTCCTAGATATGTTACTTCTAGAGCATAATATTCAGCAAAAGCTTTGTTTTTCTTTGTTTATTCTTCCTCTTTCTGCCTGTCCCTTTGTCCTTTACTCTTCCCTATCCTTCCCCACTCTGCAGTGCTTACGAAGTGATCAAACTAAAAGGCTACACTTCCTGGGCCATTGGACTCTCTGTGGCAGATTTGGCAGAAAGTATAATGAAGAATCTTAGGAGGGTGCATCCAATTTCTACCATGATTAAGGTTGGTCCATATACAGATACACTATATTTGAATGCTTTGTTTCTGTGTGTGTGTGTGTGTGTGCACATTCCATGCTGGGAATAAAAGCTAGGGTCTTGCACATGCGAGGCACGTGCTGTACCACTAAGCTACATCCAGAGTCCACTTCCTGGGGGGTTTTTTTGTTTTGTTTTTTTGTTTTGTTTTATACTGGGAATTGGACTCAGGATCTTGTGCTTGCCAGACAGGCAATGTACCGCTGAGCTAATAGCTGAGCTATTATCACCAGCCCCCCCCCCCTTTTTTTTTTTGGTACCGGGGATCGAACTCATGACCTTGCGCTTGCCAGGCAGGCGCTTAAGCCACTGAGCTAAATCCCCGGCCCATTTTTTTTTAAGATTCTTATAAAAGAAATGAAAAGAAGATTCATCTGAGAGAAGCAGTTGGATTAATGGAAGTCCTCAATCACTCAGTGAAATGAAATAAACTAATGTACTCATAACTTGCTTTTGGGAAGAAGTGGTTCACCTGTTGAATTAATATCCAGTACATTGTCTGGTAGCACATAGACACTTGATATAACTTAACTTAAAAAACTCGTGTGTGTGTGTGTGTGTGTGTGTGTATTTTATTTTTAAGGTTTGTTTTAGAAAGGGCACCTTGAGCTAGGCAAGGCCAGAAAACAAATAACAAAACACAAAAGAGGACATAGGACATCTTGTTATTGTAATGACTGCTGTACGTGTTGCTGTTTTAAAGATTGTTTCATACTGCGCATAATATCATAATGGAACGCCTGGAACCTTTGCCTTTTTGCTCTCAGGGCCTCTATGGAATAAAGGATGACGTCTTCCTTAGTGTCCCTTGTATCCTGGGACAAAATGGGATCTCCGACGTCGTGAAGGTGACTCTGACTCCTGAGGAAGAGGCCCGCTTAAAGAAGAGCGCGGATACCCTGTGGGGGATCCAGAAAGAGCTGCAGTTCTAAAGTCTTCAGTGTCAGGTCACTGTCTAGGCCACAGGAGGGTTTAGTTGGCAGTTGTGCCCGGTCTTTATACCTGACGTGCAGTTGAAGCAGTACTGTTAAGATGGCCTGGGAAAAACCATCGGGTTTCCAAAGTTAGAAATAGAAATGGTCCACAAAACCCCACAGTCCTGTCCTGAGCCGGATGGTACTTCACTTGTGTAGTCCTAAACTGGGTAACGTAACATAGCCCACATCCCTGAGAAACCACGGCCAGTGCCACACAGGCTTCAGTTGCCCTTCAAACCAGATGTGTGTCACTCTGCTGTACAGCTTCACCAACCGAGCCCAGCCTGACTTTTCCCAGTCGGTCACTGCCTGGGATCCAGTGTATAAATCCAATATTGCATGTCTTGTGCATAACTTTTAAAGGATTTTATTTTGTGTATTATATATATCAGTAGTGTACATTGCCATAAATGTAAAAAGGAAAGCTCTACCTGTGAACAGTGCAACCACGTGTCATACCAAGTGCAACACCAAATAAACCTTGAACAGTGACTACTCTGTTAATGTGTTGAGATAATTGTCTTTTCTCTTTTTTTTTGCGTGAGACAAGGTTTCACTAGAGTCAAGGCTGGTCTTGAACTCCCTATGTCATCCAGGCTGGCCTGGACTTCACTGCAGTCCTCCTACCTCAGCCTCTCAAGTGCTGGGACTACAGGTGTGCATCACCACTCATATTATTTGGAAGTATTTAGGGTCTTGGATAACTTTGCAATCATTTTGTTTTTGAATCTGGTAACTATTTACTAGTGAGCACAATTTAATGAGTTTATATTTTTAAAAGTTTTTTTTCAAAAGAATGTAATGAGTTGGAGTGAGTTGTTCTGATATTACCATATAACCAATAATTTGGTGATAACTAATGCTAATCATAATTTTATTTTTTAAATGGGGATCGAACTCATGACCTCACACTTACCAGGCAGGCTCTTATGCTCCTGAGCTAAATCCTCAGCCGCTCATCATAATTTGTACCTGTATTAGTCACTTTATGTTGGAGTCATTGAAGCTGAATACACATGTAGGGCTGTGGCATGGCCTGGGCATGGCTGAATGAGAATGAGACACCTCAGGGGGCGAGATAGGCCACAGTTGGGGACACCTGGAGACGTTCTCCTAGGACAGTTTTCCTTAATTAGCATCACCTTACTTGGAGGGGTCCTTGAACCCTTCCCAAGATCCTGCACAGGTTTCCTGTGTTTTTCCACTCAACCCTTGTTTTGAATAAATACAGGCTGCCTAGAGGCACTGTCTCAGCTATCAAGAGTTGTGAACTCTGCAGAGGATTTTGGTCCTCCTGGATCCCTAAAGATCATGCCTCTTGTCTCATTCATTTGGGCCTTTGCCGAGCACTCGTTTAGGAGATTGGAGATCTAGGCACAGACCCCCAACAACTTTATTATAGTTACTGGAACAGAACACCTACATCTTATGGAAGTAGAGGCTTATTAGGACTCAAAGGTTTCAGAAGGTTCATTCCACAGCTGGCTGAAAGGTAGAAATGGGTGGGCATGGTAGAAGGGCCTGGCAGAGGAGGCTACCAATCCTTAGCAACCAGGAAGCAGAGAAGGGAGGAATGGAGACAAGATGTCCTTCACAGCCCTCAAATGTAAACCACAACAGTATCTTACAATTCAGGTATTGTTAACATGAATAAAAAAATTTCGCCAACATAAAGGATGTTACATTTTCTCTGTAGGGGATACAAATTTTTGAGATCCTTATGATTAGTAAGTCTAAACCAGGTAGTCCCGGTTCTCTACTAAAGTTTTCTTTAGGTAGCCCTCAAAATATTTTTGAAATTAACCCTTACCCAGGCCTAAAAATTGTACTTAATAACTTATTTCACTTTTTCCCACTTTTGTTTTTCAGAGGTTTTTTTTTTTTTAAAGTACCCTCCATTATAAAATGATAAGACTGGTCAGGGTAGTTTTGACAATGTACTATAATTGGATTTTGCTATCTCATAGACTTAAAGAAAAGTATTGTTAATGTATAAGTTATATACCATAAAATTCACTATTAGAGCATACAGTGAATGCCTGTGAATCCCAGCACTCGGGGAGGCTGAGGAAGGACTGAAAGTTTAACCCCAGCCCAGGCAATTTAGCAATTTAGGCTGGTTCTCTGTCAAAAAATAAGCACTGGGGATACAGCTGAGTGTGAAAACCCTGGGTTTAATTTCTCAGTAGCAAGGAGAAAAAAGGACTTCAAAGCCATGCTTTTTGAAAATTCTTCCTAAGTATCTACTATGGTAGATACAATATACAGGAGTAAATTAAGACAATGCTTCAGTTACTCAACACTGAGTGAATTAAGACTCCTATGTTTACAACACTGAATCAAATAAGCAAAATCGTTAAGTTTGCTTGGAGTACTTGGGCAGATGGGAAAAGCCATTTGTCTTCTCCTAACAGGACTTTGGTCCCTACCAAGATGATAACCTCCCCTGGTCACCAGCGTCCCATGGCAAGTGTACAGCCTGAATTCGTGGTCATCTCTAGGCCACAAGTGTCCCTCAGCCTAGTGGTGTAAGTGAGGTTACTGTGGAAGCACAGAAGTAAATGGTTTTACCAAATACTAAGTGCCACTCTTGGTCACTGAGAGATAAGGACATGACTGTCTTGGGACTGGTAGGCTGAGAAAAGTGCTATGAGAGCAAAAGGAGAGAGCCAGGCATGGATTCTGATGCAAGATTGTAATCCTGGCATTTGGAGGCTGAGGCAGGAGGACCACTGTGAGTTTGAGGCCAGCCTGGACTACATAGCTAGTCCCTGTCTCAAAAATAAAACCTAAAGTCTTGGTAAAAATTGTTTATTCTAAGTACAATGAGAGCTGGGGATATAGCTCAGTGGCACAGCACTTGCCTGGCAAGTGCAAGGTCCTAAGTTCAATTTCCAGTACAGAAAAAAAAAAAAAAAAAAAGAAAGCCAATAAGTGTTCTAATTACATCATATGAACTACATTACACTAACACCACAAGCTGTTACATGGAAAGTGGGTTATTTAAATTTTTAAAAAGGGTTAAAAACACAATACTTTCTTTTTATTTTTTGAGGCAGGGTCTCAATATGTAGTTCAGCCTGGCCTTGAACTCATTATGTAGCCCAGGCTGGCTTTGAACTTGTGGCAATCTCCAGCCTCAGCCTCCTAAATGCTGGAATTACAGGCATGCACTACTACATCTAATTTCTTCTCTGGAAAAATTCAAATTTTAATTCAACATGTAGTCCAGTGCAAGATGACATATGGTGATGTGCGGGGAAACAAAAATTTTTTTAAACCAAGATCAGAACAAGAAAAGACAAAGAGTTTATTCAAATTAGAGTCCATTGTCAAGAAAAACAATTGGTGAGTTTCTAAGAAAGGAATCATACAGTCAGGGTGAGATATTGGGGTTTTTAGAAGAGTTTAAAGATTGTGGGGAGACTCTACATAGTAAATCTTAAATATTCCAAGAATGCTTTTTCTGGGACTCCTGGTCTCTTAGGAATACTTGTGCTGTATCTAAAGTTGTATATTAAAGCTGCAAATTGGCAAGGCCATTTACTCCAGTCTCACGGACTTGTTTAGCTTCAGTTTCAAATACCTACACATGACGGGGATTTAGCTCAGCGGCATAAGCACTCACCTGGCAAGCACAAGGTTGTGAGTTCGATTCCTGGTACCAAAAAAAAAAAAAAAAAAAGAATAGGGTTCTCAAATACCTACACACACGATGTTTGAGAGAAGATGGGCCAGGTTTGCTGAGTAGGATGCGTGGGTCCTACATTTATATGTGTCTTGTTCTGTTTCCAGCCAGCCTTCTCGCAGCATGCATTGGGCAGGGTGATGTCAGCAGATTTTGTTGTTGAGGTTTTTAACCCTTTGTCACTACCCTTAGTTCTTAAGTTATAGACACTGATAATTTTTAAATTGCCTGAGAATAAATGTATGAACGAAGGTGTACGAAGTGCATCATCAAAACGTACGACCTTGAGTGGGCATGGTGGCGCAGGTCGATTCTTGCAAGTTCGAGGCCAGGTTGGGCTACAAAGTGAGCGCACTCAAGGTCAGCCTGAACTGCATAGTAGATACCCTGTCTCAAAAAGACAAAAAAAAAAAAAAAAAAAGTGTGACCTTGATCATTTCCAATCTACCTAAATTCCTTTCCTATCCTTAAATTCCTGGCCCAGTTCCCTTCTGCACGCCCTCTCACAAAGCAGCAAGTGGAGCTGGCTTTCCTTAGGAGCCCGGCAGAGGCTCGTTAAGCTGCCCATCTTCTGTGCGATCGCTCCAGACAGCGCTCGTCTCTTCACAATTTGGGAGCCGTTCAGGGATCAGCTTTCTAGGACTCGCTGGGTGGGCAGCGCGAGACAGTGGGCCTGCGCGGCCGCTCGGAGGCGGAGCCTGCGCGTGACGCACAGGGCCGTGCGTTAATGCGTCCCGTGCGTGGCGTTTCCTGGGCGTAACCGTCCGTCCGCTTCGCACCTCAGCTGTGCACAGGGTTGTGTTGTGAAGTCACTGTTTTATTTTTCACTTCCTTAAAGGGGGTGCGCTGTGCGTTTCGAACCATTTCTACAGAGTTGAGCTTAGCAAAGTATTGTGAGCATCTGGTGCTGGGTGAAAAAGGTGGTTAGGGCTCGGAGAAACCACACGGGCCGTGGGTGCCCCGGCCTCTTCCACTGACCCGAAGGTCCTAGTCTTTGACCAGGGAATTCTTTCTTTGGCTTCCCTCCCCTGCCTCTTGCATTCTGCAGACTCGACAGGTGGGGTCCTTAGAGGTCCAGTGAGGTCCGTGCATCACAATTGGGTGATTGATTTAGGAAGTTTGAGTCCATTGAAATTGCATTTTCCTTATCAGGTTCTCAAAATGTCATCTGTCAAGGAGCAGCTTATCGAAAATTTAGTTGAAGAAGATAAAAGCTCCCAATGTAAAATCACCATAGTTGGAGTTGGTGCTGTAGGTATGGCTTGTGCTATTACTGTCTTATTGAAGGTAAGCGATGAACCTGTGCTGTGGAAACCAAGGAAACAGTTGTGGGTCTTCAAGATGTTGAGTTCAGGGTTGCAGGACTAATCCCCGCGCAGCAAAAAATGTATCCTCTCATCTGATTGGGTTTTTTTTTGTTTGTTTTGTTTTTTGAGACAAGGTCTCACTAGTTCGGGCTGTCCTCGAACTCTCAGCAATTCTTCTACCTCAGCCTCCTAGGATTACAGATACGCACCACCACACCGGGCTAAAGTCATTTTAAAATCAAGAATGTACTGTACACAATTTTGTCCAAGAGTGCTAGGGAGTGAACCCAGGATTGTAGCCCAGAGGTATATCCCTAGACCCTGTATTTTTTATTTTTTCATTTTGAAACCCGGCCTAGCTACACGGTCCAAATGAGGCTTCAACATTCCATTCCTCTGCCTTACAGTGTTCTGGGATTGCAGGCATGTACCAACCTGCACACTCAGGTATACTTAATTTTTTTTTTAAATGTGCATTACATGCTCATTGTAAAATAAAAAGTACCAAATTTGATTTTAAAAAGTGAAAGTCTTTTTTCTATTTTATTTTCTAAGCATCTTATGTGCTTATTGGCCATTGTATATTATCGTTGGAGAAATAGGTCGTTGAGTCCTTTACCCAATTAAAAAAATTTTTTTTGTGTTGTTGAGTTGTAGTAGTTCTTTTTTTTTTTTTTGGTACCAGGGATCAAACTCACGACCTCACGATTGCCAGGCAGGTGCTTAAGCCACTGAGCTAAATCCCCTGCATAGTTTTTTTTTTTTTTTTTGAGTAGTAGTTCTTTATATATACAGAGTATTAAGTGCTAATCAAATATATGGTTTGCAAATATTTTCATTCTGTTGATTCTGTCCTCTGATAGAAGAAATTAGTGTTGACATTAAAAACATAAAATCCTTTTAAAGAACTTTATAGCTTTAACTGGTTTTAAACTGTTACCTGGGAGCTGGGGATTTAGCTCACCTTCCTGGCAAACGTGCGGTCCTGAGTTTGATTCCTGGTACCCCTTGCCCACTAAAAAACCCTATTACCTGAAAGAGCAGGGAAACCAATTCTTAAAAAACTAAAGTGGGGGCTGGGGATTTAGCTCAGTGGCTTAAGCGCCTGCCTG
>PVJX010049105.1:0-11223 GCA_004027295.1 Dolichotis patagonum
ACCTGTCCAACCCCATTGCTGTATCTGCTCCTGGTGGGAAAGAAATGTTTTTTCTATTCAGCACACAAAAGTCATTTGGAGAACTTCTCTCCATGTGGGTTGTGGACCAAAGCTCACTGGCCACAGGGGTTGATGGTCACTGCTGACACTGTTTTTGCTGTCTGTTCCCTAAGTGGGCGAGTCATCCTTCCATTCAGATCCTCTGTAAGTCTTGTTTTCTTGCTAATCGCAGAAACTTCAAATGATGTGGCAGCTGACAACTGCTCCTATTGCTAAGCACTTTCAAGACATTCAGTATCTTCTTATTGGAGACCCTTCCCTCAAGGTAGTCACAAGTGTCACTTTTTTAAAGCCAGAACCTCAGAAGATGGTTTGACAACTGCTCCTATTGCTAAGCACTTTCAAGACATTCAGTATCTTCTTATTGGAGACCCTTCCCTGAAGGTAGTCACAAGTGTCACTTTTTTAAAGCCAGAACCTCAGAAGATGGTCATATTAGGACATAGTGGGTTTAAATAAGCAAGCAAGTTAAAATGAAATTATAGGATGAGTCAATGTAATACGACTGTTGTCATTATAGTAAGAGTAAACTTGATCATGGACATACACTAGGAAAAGGTCATAAAAAGAAGCAGAGAAAAAAATCTTCTACAAGCCAAAACTGAGGCCCTGGGAGGAGAGCCCTGCTGTCCTTTGAACATAGACTTCCAACCCACAGAATTTTGAGAACAATTTCTATTATTTAAACCACTGGATCTGTGGTACCATTTACATGGCGGCCTTGACAAGTGAATACAATCTCTACGGCTTCTCTAATCAGTCCTACCACAGTCTTGGCTTTTCATTGATTATCACTCTAGGCGTAGGTAAAATGTCATTATGAAACAACTCAAAATCAAAATGTCTTCTATCAGTATACTGTTGTTAATGAACAATATAACTGTTGCTATGTTCCCATAGTTTGTATTTCTATCATTTTTGTCCTACAGGCACTGTATGATGAAAACCTTTGGAAATGGCTGTGGTCTGGATGATTGTGTTTCTCCCACTCCTACAGGAAATCTCAACCCCTTAAGGTGATGGTATTAGGAGGGGGAGCCTTCAGGAAATTATTATGATTGGAGAGTTCCCCAAAATGAAAATGGTGCCCTGTACATGGCCTGAGAAGCTGGTAGTATGTGCCTGTGTTTCAGCTATGCTGAAAGGTGAGAGAGGAGAGGGATGAGTCAAAGGCCAACCTGGGCATTATAGTGAGACTCTGTCTGAAATTTGGTCGTGGGTCCTGAGAAACTCCCCTTGTTCCTTATTCTACGTGAGGACACAGGACAAAGATGATTGTTTCTGAATGTATTCCTCACCAGGCACCAAATTTACTAACACCTTGACCTTGGAATCCCCAAGCCATAGCATGAAGAAGTACGTGTCTATTGTTTAAGAGACAGGCAGTCTGTGGTATCTTGCTATAACCTGGATAGATAAACACAAAGATCTCTAGAACCTTGATTTTTTTTCTTAATGTATGTACCACACTGAATACAGATGACTAATTTTCCAAATTAAGCAGATTCTTTCAGGGTAATATTGTCTTTCTATTGTCCATATTAACATCTACCATGAACACACTGGGAAGACAAGATGTTGTCTATATTGTGCTGCTGTATTTTCTTGCTTAGAAATTAATGAAGATTGTACTAGGTTGCTTACTCAGTATAAATCAATACATGGACTGAACCTTGAATAGCTAGAAACATGACCAGTACTAACTATAAATTGCACATTCTCAAGGTAAATAAAAAGTCTACATTAACTTTGGCTACACCCATATCATCTGAGATCAACTTTCTGATGCACCTCTAAGATAATGCATTTTTATTCACCTTGACATTGAGCTTTTGGAATAAGAAGCTGAATAAAGATTAAGAAGCTGTAAAAGGAGTAAAGCAGTGGGGCATATCTGTGCAACAGACAACTAGGTAGAACTGAGGAGATACGTATTTTTAAAAAATCTTACGTTGACACAAGATCTTCAACATTGTCTGCACATATCTAATATTTTGTATCCTTTGATCTATTTTACTACCTATATGTATCTAGCAACATTATTTTGTAAATTTCAAATAGGGACAATAATATATACTTTTGCAACATGCTTTCCCCAAATGGAAAATTTCTTCACAAAGCCAGAAGAAGTAAAGTGCCTTTGTAATTGAATAACATCACAGGCAAGCTAGCATCAGACTGCAAATTAGACATAATTTTACCCACTGACAAAGCCAAGAAGATATCATGCCCAACATACATGTTATCTGATTTTGATAACACAATTAGTCATGCACAGCTCATCCTAAACCCAACTGGTATTTGAAATGACAATTTGGGATTTGGATGGGTTTTAACAAATGAATGAATGAGTTTATATCATTGTAATGAGGTGACATTAAATTCCAATTAAATTAAATTCCAATTCTCCTTCAGGAATTGGGATGTGATCTCTTATTTCCTGAGTGATTACATGATTACATTTCAAAGAGATGGTCCCCTGCACATTGAGAAAAACATCTCCAGGTCCTTAAACTGATGAGAGACTTTAGAGATTTGAGATGATGTGATTTGATTTGATTTGATTTGATGTATTTGTTTATCTATTTGCCTTTTTGAGACAGATTCTCACTATGCAGTTCAGGCTGGCCTTGAGCTCACTTTGTAGCCCAGGGCGGTCTCAAACTCGCAACAATCCTCCTGCTTCCGCATCTTGAGTACTGCGATTATAGGTGTGAACCACCAAGCCTGGCTAGATTTTAAAAATGTATATAGTTTCAAGAGTCAGGAAAACATATGAAAGGGGCAAGTTTTCTTCCCTTTTCAACAGAGCTAATTAAGCCTATTAAGTTTAATTTGTATCTATCCCTTCAGTAATAACACCTTGCTGAGAAAATATATGAAAGGCTATGCTAAGACAAATGTAAAGGCCATAAACCGTCACTGATGCCTACATTGATCATGTTAGCAATACATAGAACCTATAATCTGAAATTATTGTGTAACACTGTTTGCTGGTGTTTCCATGAAAGAGTATATTCACAGAGTAGAATTGATATAACAGAAAACAATAAACACCTAATTGAATAAATAAAATACAAAAAAACCTACAAATCCTAGATTTCACAAAGGATTAAAAATCAGAGCTGGATATTGTTATGCATATTTATAATACCAAGCATACAGAACTTTGAGGCAGGGGGGTATCAAATTCAAGGCCAGCCTAAGCAAATTCACAACACATTGTCTCCAACTACAAATAAAAGGGACCAAGAAGATACTTAACACAGTGTTCCTTGGATTCAATCCTCAGTACAGAAAAAGTGTATATATACCATAAAAAAAAATCAGAAAACTGCAACTGCCACATGATGATCTATTGGATTTTTTTGTACCAGAAATTGAATTCAAGATCCTACATTTGCCAGGTTGGCATTTATGCCACTGAGCTATATCCCTGACCTAATCTATTGTATTCTTGAAAACTGTAGTGAATATTGAGAGAGTCTCACCACAAAAGTGACAACTATGTGAGGTAGGTCATGTATTGATTACCTAGATTTAAACACTTCAGAGTTTATATGTATTTAAAAACCTCATTTTCCACATGACATTTAATTGTCTGCAAAGCTGTAACACTTCAGCTAACACACATGGCAAAACACACATGTGCA
Organism: Dolichotis patagonum; assembly: GCA_004027295.1. NCBI lineage: Eukaryota > Metazoa > Chordata > Mammalia > Rodentia > Caviidae > Dolichotis > Dolichotis patagonum. Next base: position 3,714 of record PVJX010049105.1, read on the forward strand.
CTTCCAGAGGCACAGCACTGCAGAATGTATCCTCTGAATATACAATGAATTTGTCAGCCTTGGGAAACTAGTTTCTGTATATTTTATTTGTTTAATATTATACTAAATGCAGCTGTCATTTTTCACTTTTACAGTATTACAAAACAGTTAAATATACAAAGTAGAGATGGCAAAGTAGCAGTAATCTATGTCATTAGTGGAACACATCTTGACTATTTCTCCTCCACTACTTCTAGAAGTGAGACGCCCTCTTTGTTTTCTGCCTCTCCACCCTTGCAGTTCGAACTCACAGAGCCAGGCACTGATTCCCATTCAAACTGCAAAAGACATAAACGTGAGAAATACTCTACATGTCTTCATATCGTATGCCTCTGTTACAAACACACCAATTCCTTGTCATATGTCTGTGTAATCATATTATAGACAGCTAAGATTGATAGAAATAAATATACAGTATAGTCATTATCTATACAGTATTCTCAAGGAAACCAGCAGAAAAATAAAGGCATCAAAATTGGGCCTGGAGGCACATCAGATAAATGCAAGATTTCAAGAAAAAGTCAAAATGACCAGGCATGCTTACCTCCCTAAGGGATGAACTGAAACTCTAAGTTAACTCGAATTGGTATCACCGGGTCCATTGAGTTCAGATATGTCTCAGACATCCAGGTGGGTGGCCAGATATCTGGACCCACGCCTTCCTCAAAATGTTCCTCTTTTAGAAATCGTGTTTAAGTAAGTTTAATGAGGCTGACTGAATGTCCTTGCTGTAGCATGTGTATAGCTAAGTGGCTACACGTGTAATCATTTAGCTTGATGGTAGTTTGACACATGTTGAACCCACATTGACCTTTTTGTAAAATTACTCCTGGCAAAGGACCTTAGTGGCAACTTAGGGATTCCTTCAGTCTTTCAGGAGCTGTCTCTCAATAAAGCTTTCCTTCTCTTAACTGCTATTGTTCCTTAGAACTCATTCATCAGTTCTGGGGGGGTACAAACTTGGCACATCCGACATGCAGAAGGGTGGAAGTTATATTTCTCCTATGTCTATCATAGCAATTATGAATACCCATACACACACACACACACACACACACGCAGATTTCCAATGTTAAGTTAGATGCAGCTAATCAGTCATATTGTCTATAAAGCATCAAAACTCTAAAATGAATGGTAAACATATTTACTGAAAAGCTTTATCCTGGAGGTAGATAAAAATTAGGAACAGATAGAGAGGTTCTCAAAATACCTTCTAAACTTGGCATTCAAACTAGTGGTTATGATTGGAAATTAGATGATATTACATTTCCTTGGGGCAGAAGAGCTTGGTGGTGGACCCTTCAGCATCATCCCAAGACGATGGGGGAAAGGATTCTTCATCCCTGGCCTGGAGAAGAGACGGACCCTCCCAGGTCTGGGATAATTGTTTCACTTTTCATGTTATACCTGCATGTTCAATTTCAAAAATAAAAATCTTAGCACATATTTTTACTTGTGGGTTCTTAATTATGGTGCTCCTCAAACTCTTAGGAGCTGTGGAGTCTAACCATATCTAGGACAATGACAGTCTCAAAAAGGGCACAAAACTTAAGTATTTACTTTCCTTACTGGTTTTTATCTCCATTTTTGTGTGATTATATAATGGAGTTGTAAGTGATAGTAACAGCTTTCTGCTTCTACTCTCTACAATGAAATTCTTCACTTTTACCCATTCCCCATGCAGGAAAAAAGGTGCAAATCTTCCAGAATCCTTCAGAAGATAACCAAAGCCTTTAGCATAATGTTTATTATTTTGAGATTTCTGATTCATCCAGTTAATCTAAAAGCCCCTCATAAATAATATGTTCCATAATTCTTTACTAAAACTTTGATTTATAATTGCCAATTGCCTACAAAATTGATTTTACATTCTGCAAAAAAGGACATTTATTGTAAATATTCCATTTGGTGATAAATGCCACAATAATGTCTTTGATACAATAGATGATTAATAACTACCTCAACATTATGAATCAATAGTGGAATAAAACTGATGCTATCAACTCAATTTCTATTATAATTTCAAGGTCATAGATGTATATTTTTTCTGAATTTTATCCAAAGAATTATACCTTTTCATAATTTCCATACTAACTGTTTTATTAATGAAGCTTTCTCTTCCAGTTAGATTCTTGGAAAATTATATATGAACATATGATTTGCACAAAAATTGTGATGTATCTACCTTACTGATGACTCACTTTTAGCATCTCCACAGATTGCTTTTTTAGTTTTTAAATGTTTCTTTGTGCTGAGTTTCCAAAGATGGTGGACCGGTAGGTAGCAGGATATAGATCCTCTCTGAGAGAGACAGCTCAAATGCCAGAATAGAACACCCTGGAGAGACGCAAACAGAGGAAGATGGACTATCTCAACTGAGGAAGAAACTAAAGTGAAAAAAACTGCTTGAATATGAGGTCCTGGGGCTACCATTAGACAAGTTAAGATCAGCGAGCACAGTGCTCTTGCTGAGCCGCCTGAATTCATGCCCAAGTCTGACCTGACCAACCAAACCATGCCGATGTGACTGGCTTGAGAGGCCCTGAATGTGGAGCTGAACAGCCCTGCGCTCAGCTCGCCCATAACTGGTCCTGCACGGGACCCACCCAGAGGTACCGTGAATTCACTGCAGCCTCGCTGAGGTCAGAGGTCAGGGAGCCCAGCAATTCTCAGGGAATGGCATCAACACACAGTGAGTGATGGGAATAAGACCCTCCCACAGGAAAGGGGCAACCAACTGGACAACATGTTGGATTTGAGCAGGCTGGCCCTAACTCCATAAGGAAGTGGCTTCAGCTGGTTGCTCCCCTCGCTGAGTGGATTGGTGTGATCTACTTGGACTGGGCCACGTGCCTGGCTGGGACCCAACAGGTCACTACAAATTAATTCCCTGAGCACAGCGCACACTGACGCAGTGAAGGCCCACAAAGGGTGACTGCCCTAGAGGGGAGAAGCCAGTGCACACTGCCCTTGCTTGAACTTTAATCTCTGATAGCTGACTGCAGAGGGCAGAAGCTCCTAGCCTGCGCACTCTAGAGGAACTTTAACCAACAAGAAAAGGGGCTGAGAATTGCATGATACACTTGTATGGAAGGAACCAAAAACAGGACAAGAGAGAGAAATAAGAAAAACCCTGGGAGTATTGATCCAGGAGAGGAAAATACAAAAGAGATTGAGGGCAGCAAACATGCAACATCAAACACAGCATTAGCAGACATAAAGAGATATCTTTGGGACCTCATAAATGAGATCAAAACTGAAATATTAATCCAAATTAAACAAGAAATAAGTAGATTAAGAGAAGAAAGGCTGGGCACCTCTCAAGAAGACACAGACAGAAGAATTGAGGAACACAAATGGAGAGAAATGTTCACTGAAGAATATAAAGCAAACCTAGAATTCATGAAGCAGATTCAAAGATATTACCAGGAAACTAAAGACTCCATAGAAAGTTGGCAAAACTGCTTGAAAGAAACCAAGATAGACTATCAAAAATTGAAGACAGGCTTGCAATATGTGATCATGAAAGGGAAGATCTGTTAAAAATAACAAGGGAGCAGGCAGTAACAATTGGAAGGCTAGCAGACAAAAGGATCTATAACTTAAGAAAAAATCATGTGAATGATGAAGCAGGAGTCAAAACAGAGGAATTGCAAAGGCTATTCACAGAAATTATTAAGGAAAACTTCCCCAACATGACAAAAGGAAATGATATGCAGATGTATGAAGCATACAGAACTCCAGCCACCTACAACCAAAATGGAGCTACACCCAGACACATAATAATCAATATCCCAGAAATTCAATATAAGAACAGAATATTAGAAGTCATCAGAGAAAAGAAACAGATCACCTATAAAGCAAAACCCATCAAAATCACGGCACACTTCTCGACACAGACCATCAAGTCAAGAAGAATTTGGAGTGAAATAATTCAAGCCCTGAAGGAGAACAACCTCCAGCCCAGATTGATATATTCTGCAAAACTCTATCTAGAAATAAATGGAGAAACAAACTGCTTCCATGACAAAGAGGAACTGGGAGAATTTGTGACCACCAATCCAACCCTACAAAAAATACTGAAGGACATTTTAGAGAGAGAGAAAAAGAATACGAGCATTTCAGGAACAGTGGTGCAGAGGCCTCAGTGAATGGTGCAGACAGTGGAGTAGAACAGAAAAATAAACAACCAGTGGCAGAAAAACAGAATAGCAGAAATAAGGCAGAGAAAATTGGCTGTAATCTCTAGTATAGGTGGCCTTGAAATATTAACAGAGAGAAACACAGGCAGAGTAGATCAGGAGATAGGGTTCATTGAGAGGCTCTATATAGGGAGGCAGTGGGACCCAAAATAAGCAGTGCATCCTATGTGAGTGAAAGGGCAGGAATTGTCTAAAAAAGGAAGGCAGAGGATATTGTTAATTGGTAACAAGATTTAAAATCTACATTATTCTCATCACTCTCCTTAGATGGATTACATGCTATTTCAGTTTGTCTACTTATACTAGACTTGAGCTGGTCAGCTATCCCCAAAATAAGAGGATATACTATAGTAATCATCCTTAATTTCCTATCAACTTAATCTGAAGCCCTATATAACTTATTCTGTCCTATTATGACTGATCTTATTTGAATCTGATTTGTTAGATTGCTGTTTTGTATTGACTGATTTTATTTAAATCTGTTATGATTGATAGCATCAAGTCTAAGAGTATAGGCAATTACACTGAAGATGACAAGATTCACTAAGATACCCAGTCTGGTTTGATTATTACTTGCTTTTGAAGTCTTATAATGTCTCCAATGCTTCATTTTTATTAATGTTGTTATATACTGCTGAGACATCATGGTAACCATTGTAGATCACCTTGTATTGTGGTTATATATGACTTTTTGCTTCATGCTTTTCTAGGAATTGTTTTGTCTTGTCTTGCTTTGTTTTGTTTTGTTTTGTTTTTTCCTCTAATACAGAAAGGATAGATACACACGTAGAGACTCATGCATGTGTAGAGCTTATAAATAGTTTATGAGAACCAACTATATAACACATGCTGAAATGAGCAACTACTTTGAAGAAAAAGAGACACTACAGTACCCAGTGCTGATTCCATTATGTCATGATGTGAAATCCAGTAAAACTATCATTCTTTGTTCAAATAGATTTTAGCTTGTTTTGTTTTGTTTAAGTTTAACACACATGAAGGTATGGACAGCTGTTTTTAGGAGAATGAGAGACACTATGACAGCCATTCCTGGGTTCCCTATTGTCAGGTCTTGAAGACCTGAAATGCCTTCTTCGTCCAGCTCAGATCAATTCCATACTATGTGGTTTCATGTGAATTCTCTGTATGTGACAATATGGACACCTATTTGGAAGAAAACAAGAGTCAATATGATAAAGAGTAAATATCTGCAATTGTCTAGCTTTGAAATTTATGTCTCTTACATTTCTCTCTTATGACCCACTTTGTTCTGTTTTGTTGTGTTTAATTTTACCCTTTTGATATAATTGCATGTATGTTTGAGTGTGTAAGATGGATGACCATATTACTGTTTTTGTCAAATTGTGGAGCAGAACTGTTAACAGTCTGACTGTTCAAATGTCTAATTTGCATGTTTTAACTTTGTAATTTGAACAACTATTTCCAGGAAGTCAGTATGTAATTTGTCAAGTAATAATTTCTTAGTTTTTTTTTTTTGTTGTTGTTGTTCTTTTCCTATTTTCCTTGGAATTCTTTATTGTTGTTATACTTTATTCTGTTTTTTTCTCTTTAAATAAAATTTTTTAAAAAAATGTTTCTTTGTAGAAGTTCTCATATGACTATACATTCAGTTATTATTATATTATATTGCTAAATATTACATATGATAATAAAGCCACTGAAATGCATTTTGGTAAAAAAAATATAGATTTGCATATTCAAAATTGGCCTATTTTTTCTTTCATAAAATAAAGTTTGTTATATACTTTAAATATGTTATATACATTTAAAGTTCATGTCATAGTATAATTATATAATATCAATATATATGTAGCCTAGTGGAAAAAATTTATGTATCATTTCACATAGTTACCCAAAGTAGTTATAATTTAGTCACTTAGTCAAAATCTAATCATCAGTAGCCTTCTCAAATTCAAATCTTGTAAATGGTATGTTTTTAACATTCTTGGCTACTTTTCCTAAAGCCCTATAAATCACTTAAATAACTTGAATTTATGATGAATATAACACTAGAAAATTTCTAAAATCTGGAAAAAGAATATTCACCAGCTGTATACCAGTTGTTTATCCACTTGCATTCATTCAAAAGTATTGTCTCATCTTTCTTGTTTCCTTCTCAATTTTATTGTTTAGTCAATTTATAAACACTTTCACTAAGTATTATACATGTCACTACATATTTACTAACAATATTACATGTAAAATCATTGAAAGCCTGAAAAGATATTTAGTAGTTTGATACATGGCTAGTTTAAAATGGCAAAACTGTGATGTAAGAGTTGTTGAATCTTCCTACAACAAAATCAGTTCTCAAAACCTGAATCATTGGTAAGAGATTGTCCACTATTCTAAGGCATCTTCAACTTTTGTGATTCTAAATTTCACAGTTGTAACCATAGGCATGCTAAACAATACATTCCTTTCTTATGCTGAAAAAATTATTTAAATTTAAAATAGCAAAAGTTAATACGAGTGTTTGAGTGACATGAACTATTTACAGAATTTTTTTCTTATTAGAGGATGAAATCATTCTCTTTCAGCACCTGAAGAAAAGAATGTGAAGACACAAGGTCTTTAAATGTTTTTGGTGTAATACAATCATAGCACATGAAAGAAAACAGATGGAACTTGTGACTATAATGTAAAGTCAAATAAGACTCTGACAGTCACACATGACATGGTTTCTCTTATATACAAAAACCACACTGTAGAAAATAAATGAGTAAAAAAAAGGTTTTAGGAGACAAGAAGACAGACTTTTTGGAAATAGGAAAGGACATAGGTAAGATAAACAGAAGAAGGTTAAAGATATTGAAAATGATCAAGATATGGTGCAAACATAGAACATCATTGTCCTGTATAGCAAACATGAAGTAATAAAAGAGAATAATGAATATAAATTCAAAGAGCTTAACTGGCTAGAAAATACAGATTATTACCTTACATTCTAAGGAGAGTATACTTAACTTGTAAACAAAGTATGAGGGGGAAAAAGGCAAGACAAAAATTTAAAAGGTATAGAAATTCAAGTATTAGAGTGCATGCCAAGTTTCCACATTCTTAATTATAAAAACACATTACAGGAAAAATAATTTTAATGCTTCTTCTTTTATAATATAACGTCATGAAAACAGGTTGTTGAAATGATTGTATTAGAAACCTTTCTGTAGCAAATCTTAGGGCTCATTGTATTTCAGAATTAACTACACTTATAGGATGAAGCATGCCATTCCCAAACTTCAGATGTT
>PVJX010049106.1:0-11215 GCA_004027295.1 Dolichotis patagonum
TACCCACTCTCTTGCCAGGTTAGCCAAGGTCTTACACTTGGAGCGAGTTTCACTTCTGACCTTATTTACCCACTACAGACTTCTATTTTATGGGGCAAACTCACCACACTGAATGAAGCTTGATGAGGTCTTCTGTTTGGCTGAGGGGTTCCTGAGCCTCTCATCGAGCCAGCATGGTAGTCCACTGCAGTCCAATGTTGTGGTGGAAGGACAGATCCAGCAGATGTGGTCCCAGGCAGCTCAGGCCTGTGGCAGACTTCCCAGATGTTCTTGGAGGAGGGGCAGGCCCAACAGCAGCAGACCCAGGCACCTCAGGTCGTCCACCACTGGTCCCCACAATATTCCCTGCGGGTGAAGGGCAGGCCTAGCTCTCCTGAGCAGCCCCGGCTCTCAGCTGCCAGAGCCCGCAATGTTCCCTGTGGGTGAAGGGCAGGCCTAGCTCTCCTGAGAAGCCCAGGCTCTCAGCTGCTGGTCCCAGCTATGTTCCCTGCAGGTGAAGTGCAGGCCTACCAGTTCTGAACAGCCCTGGCTCTCAGCTGCCAGTCCCAGCAATGTTCCCTGCGAGTGAAGGGCAGGCCTAACTCTCCTGAGCAGCCCCCGCTCTCAGCTGCTGGTCCCCACAATGTTCCCAATCCCAAACAGGCCCCAGCGCTCAGCTCAGAAGTTTTCCATCACAACATCTATGAATAGGTTTTTCTGTCATTTATGCTATCTCCTGCTTTTTCATTGACTCACATTAATCTTACGTTATTCTTCCCTGAATTATTCAACAGCTGCTGGATTGACTTCTCGTGGTCCTCTGCTACTTTTAAGAAATCTTGGTTTTCATAATGACTAACTGCAATCTTGTCTTCTAGATCTGAGATTCTGGCCTCACACTGGCTCATTCTGCTACTTATACTTTCAATGAAATTTTTAATCTCTGGATATCTTTTTTAATCCTTTTTATGGATTCCATTTCTTTCCTATTGTGGGACTCATGGTTCCATCATTTTCCTAAGTGCTTCTAATTTTTCATCTGTATCTTCTCTAACATCATTTAGCTTGTCTTTCATTGTGGTCATCATCTCTGTAGTTACTTGAGAAATTATTTCTGATTTTATTCTAGAGCCTTATTCATTTGCCTTGTTCATCTGCTGGTAGCACTTCAGAGAGTCTAGCTGGGTGGCTTTCAGACTGTTCTATCTCATTGTCCCCTGGGTTTGTCTTTGGTGAGCTCCAAGTCTGGAGTTGTATCCTGCTCCCATGTGTTATCACTTTCTTCCCTTCTTCTTCTTCTTCTTCCTCTTCTACTTCTTCTTCTTCTTCTTCTTCTTCTTCTTCTTCTTCTTCTTCTTCTTCTTTTAGTTTAATTCTTGTGTTGGTGCTTGCAAATTGTTTATGGTAGGCATCTTTATTGCTAGTATCTAGAACCCTTAGGAAATGACTACTTCACAGAGGTGTATTTCCAGTGTGGCCAGCTTTTGGGTTTTGAGTCTGTTGCAAGATCCTACCTCTTCACTTTATTGGTAATGAGAAATTTCTGCCTGCTTGCTCTAACTCTGGTTCTTTGGCATTGGTCTGTGCTATTGTTTATGACAATCAGGCAGTCTCACTCTTAGTATATGAGGAAGAACAACCAATTAGAACAGTTTTGTCACTTTAGCTAAAGTAATACAATCAGTAATAACTATAGCATCAAACTCATTCTAGAAAATGATAAACTGTGGTAACTATTAATTTGCCACCTTTAACCAAATGAACAGGCTATATACTTATATAACCAAATCTAAAACAAACCAGAAAATTGTGTACAGTAAATATTTCCTCAATATAGCAATTTTATCCTCAGGGGTGAAAATTTAAAAAGGGTTAGGGAAAAAATAGACAAAATAAGATAGATTAGAGACAAGGCTGGAGGAAAACAGAAGATTATGTAAGTTTTGGGAACTGGTGAAGGCAGCAGAGAAAGAAAGAAGGAAGAAACAGAAACAATAAGAGAACAAAACAAACAAAAAATTAGAAACAAAGTTTTCACTCATAAAAACAAGAAAAAGGAATAAAAATATATTAATTTTTTAAAAAATTAAAAAGCAAAGAAAGGAAGAAAATCAGGGAAAAATAAGCCCATTTCAAGGAATTTCTGTTGTCACTGGTTGACTGAAGGGGCACACAGAGCCCAGATCTGTGTTGATTGATCCCAGAAAGCCAGCAGTAGAATTATGGCAATGGTGGATAGTCCCAGCAAACCAAGGCTTTTAGTTACATTGAAGTTCTGCTGCTTTTGGTTTCTGGCTATGAGGCTGGTACCCGAGCTATTCAGCCCACAACATTCTATGGGACTCCTACCGGCTTGAACTTGGCTCTCTGACCTCCTGCTAGCCTGAGCTCAGCTACCCCTCAGCCTGACACTTGGAGCCAGATGGAGCCAACCTGCAGCTGCTCTGAGTTCTAACTTCCGTTGACTCCTTTCCAGAATGGCTACTGCCCAATCATCCTCTCCTGGGGGACATGTAGACCCAAATAACTCACCAGCCATTGCAATCCACAGCATCCATGTTCCACTCCACTGGTGCGCTTCTCTGTGGAGGTCTGTGGAGCACCAGTAGTCACTGTGCTTCTGCAGGTTCAAGCTGTCCACACAGTACTGTAAGCCAGAGCTCAGGAAGAAAGTGCTGATAGCCACTTCCCTCCTCCACATTGTGATTCTTCTCTTTACCCCGTGGGCCCTAATTCTTACTTCAGATCCTTGCTGGGTCCCAAGGACCCACTTCTCTCCTCTTTCTCTTCCTCATGTTGCTATACTCCAGTATCTGGATTCCAAATATTGAAGACACTGTTTTTCTACTGCTCACCATGCCACCATCTTCTCAGGAGTTTCAGGCTTTTGAATTTTAAATTAATGTTATTGGAACACTTTTAAAATATATAATGATCACGTTCATCATAGGGAATTTGTACCTATATATAATATATCTTAATTCTTTTTTTCCCCATTTCCCTTCCTTCCCTTCAATGGCTTTTGGATTGTAAAAAATGTATACCACACCCCAGGGCCTCTCAGGGGTCTCCAGATAAGATTGACGGGGTTCTGAGTCATTTCAGGGGCTCTGTAATACACAGGCCTCCTTCAGACTTCACTCAGATTAAATTACATAAATGAGTTGCACGTATAAACCATTAATGATGTTCAAATGGGAAAATGTTATTGAAGTGGGAGAATGTTACTGAACGTGAGGCCAGGAGATCTAACATGCATGTGCCCTGGCATGGGACTTTAGAGATTTCCTGGTTCTCTGTTATTTTTATTTCTTCTTCTCTTGGAATGATAAAAGGAGGAGTTGCCTTGGAGTGTTGCCCAAATCTAGGTAAATGGAGAGGCAGCAATATCCCAACCTCAACTGTGCTACCTGTACTACTTCCATATTGCAGGCTTTCTTCTCACTGAAGACAATACCATCTAACCCTCACCAAAGAAACACTGATGATCTATTTGACTCTGGTTTTTTGAGTCAGGGCCTCAGTATGTATTTCAGACTGGCCTTGTAGTTATAACAATCCTCCTGCCTCTGCATTCCAAGTACTGGGATTACAGGCATGTGCCACCATACCCCGTTCCATTTGATTCATTTTCAACCCTTCTTTACCATAACTATTCTGTTGCTGCAGCCTCTTACTGTATCACTGTGCCCATGACATGAAGTGGTATAAAGCAAAGTTACTCTATTCACCTTATCTATGTGAGAACAGTCATCCAAAATTGAAATAATCTTTCAAATACTTTTGTCATCAAACTGGATCTGAGGAGGTTCTTGAAGCTGAAATGAGGAATTTAACCCTTCCTAAACATAGAATGTTCACAAGTTTTCTGACTCGCCTTGTGGAAAAAGAATTTCCAGCACACATCAGTAAGAGGTACAGGAATGGTTTATCAGGCAGAAATGTTAGTACACACTCAAGAGTGCAGTGCAGGCCCTCAAAAGAGAGGCATACTGCAGCGTGGAACTGGGAAAGTTCTCTTAGAAGTGATTTCTAGGTCTTTTCTGTCCTGGACAAAGAATTAAAGGAAACAAGCATAAACAGTGAAAAAATTTCATAATTTTTAATGGGGGTAGAGGGGTAGGTTCTGCAGAGCAAGTTTGGACTGAGGGAAAAGGAAGGAAAAAATAAAATAAAATACATCCTAGAGTGTAGGGTATGCTATCATGAAGGGGTACAATAGCGAGTAATTTTGTTGCCCATCTCCTGTTCATATTTCCCACACGATCCTCAGTTCTAAGTCATCCTATCTAAAACCTGCTAGAGTTTTTGTGCAAAGTCCACATGCAGGGTTTTGTGAATTGTTCTGGGCTTGCATTCCACGATACTGTCATGCCTCCCGTCCCAGCTATCTTTAGCCACTCCATGTTTTCCTGCCTCAGGAATATATATGTGCTTTTGGCAGTGAAAATCTGTAAAATTTGACCGTCTATAGTCTCCATCTTGGTTGAGATAGGCAAAAAGATGGCTCACCCACAGTGAAATAACAGTCTATTTATACAGGAAAGCCTATTTTACAGGTGAAAAAAGGTGGTCTGTCCACAAGAAAAAGTACCATTTGGAAAAAGAAAATGTTATAAGCAGCTGAGTTAATTAGAAATATTATAGACAGTCAGGTAGGGCTAGGCCCTTGAAGGTGCCAGTACAGAAGACCAGATACCTTGCCACCTTGGAGGAGACAGATGCCTCTCTCTGGGCCAGATCTCAAGACAGAAGAGAAAACAAATGCAACATCAGGGAGTGATAATAGGTACCAAGAGGTATCAATCACCTAAATAGGTATCAATCACCTTGAGGAAGCCAGAAGGAGCTACTACTAGCCCAACCCTCTACAAGAAAAGGCCCTATTCTGTATTCACATCTGCTTGCTACGTGAGTCACTTCAACATTGGATCCCAATTTAATCAATCTTATCTGAGCAATTATACTCATAATCTTATTGGTTAATCATAATTCTGTCCCACCTCATGCCCATTTGCCTTGAGAGTTCCCATTTTTCCCTACCTTGAACCCACCTCACCTCATGGTTTTGCTCTATAAAAATCCCTGGAAAAGGAAGAATCCACAGCAACCCACCTGGGACTCCTGTCTCGCTCAGACAACTGCTTTCTTTCTCTCAATAAATATATTCTGCTCTTAACTTCTGTTGCTCCTAAAATTCACTCTTCGATTTTAGAGAACAGGAACTCACACTGGACATCTAGACAGCTGGGAGTTTCTTTCCCCTAGATCAAAAAGAAAAAGAAAAAAAGAAATGGCCAAACTTACTTGCAGGTAATCAAAGGGGAAAAGAAATTTTAAAACTGGGCTTGTGTCCCAGAAATGCAGATTTTAAATTTAAAATCATTATTTTCCTTGTCTGCTTTATGCCTGTTTTTTAAAATTCCTTCTATCCTATCTTGCTTTGCCCACATTTTCATTATCATCTGTTTACTTTCCTGTGGACACAGACACTTCACAGCCCCCTGGGCTCCAGGATGCTCAGGAGATGGTCTCACTGCTGGGCACGGGCACAGCAGCTGGACTAGGATGTGCACATCTTTTCCTGCACCCTAGCGCTGTTGAGGTAGGACAGAAGAAATGAAAATGAGACAGAAAGGAGATAAGGAAATGTAGATGTTAAAAATTGTGCTTTTAACAAAACCTGCATCTTCAGGACACAAGCCCAGTTTGGTTTGGTTTGGTTTCTCTTCTCCCAAAACATAGTATACCTAGGCAACTCCCATTCCCTGCAAAGGGGTTCGCTCTTTCCCCTTTTACTTTTATGAATAGACCATTGTTTTAGAATTTCCCACAGGAATGGACCATTATCTTACTATGGATGGCCCACTGTTTCCACCCACTAGGCAAGACTAAAATTATCAGATTCCACAGATTTCCACCACCCAAAATGCATAGAAGATCCCCAGTTCCTGAGTGTATCATGTTTCATTTCTCAAACACTGTGCTCTATTCTTTGAGTGCATCCTATATGTCTATCTCTAATTAACCTTCTCAGGTCTCTTACTGATGTATTCTGAAAATTCATTCTCCATACAGGACTCAGTGAATTAGCAAACTTATTTTAAGAGGGTGGGACAGTTTCCTTATTTCAGTCTCCGGGACCTCACAGACCCAACCTGATAACACTATGAGCATCTGCAAAGGCAGCACACCATCTGCTGCAGCCATCCCTCCACTGGGTATGATGAGAGTGTCCTCAGGCATACTTTACACATCAGCTCAAATGTTATTCCTTCCCACCACAGAGTATCTTTATATTGAATGCTTTTCCATGGCTCCTGTGTGGGAATAATCATTCTAATTTTGCACCAACCATTTCCCCATTAAAGTCCCTTTATTTTGGAAAAGAGACCACAGATCCATTCCCATAACACAGAGTACATCCTTAACCACTTTCCAAAAAGAGACAACTTCAGACCAGTTCTTGGGAAGGGTAACTTTTAGCTATAAACATGTGCTTGTCCAATTTGCTCACTAAATATATTCACAGTGGGCTGAGCAGTAGGCCATGGGCTTGAATTCATGAGATTCTGGGTTCAATCCTCAGTCTCCTCCATAAAATGCACTCTACTAAAACTAATAAGTGGGTTTAACAAGGTCACAGGACTCAAGATCAATATGCAAAAAATCAATTATATATATATATACTTGCAACAAAGAATCATAAATTAGAAACAACAAGTACCATTTTTAATTCCATCCCCCAAAGTGAAATACTTAGAGATAATTATGATAGAATATTGTGAAATACTTGCATATAAAATGATAAAATATTGCTGACATCAATTTTAAAAGACCTAAATAAACCATATTCATGAGCCAAAAGACTCAATAATGGTAAAATGTTAATGTTGTCTGAATTGATCTAGAGAGTCAACGCAATGCCAGTCAAGATCCCAGTAATTAGCACAATGATTTCAAAATGTGTATGAAAATTCCAGGGGTAGAAGAGCCAAAACAATCTGATTTAAAAAAATAATAGCACCTACCTACTATAAAGACATATCATAAAGCTCTAATAGCTAAGACAATGTATTGGTGTAAAGGTAGACATATGGATCAGTGGAACATAAAGAGTCAAGGAATGGAACTCATAAATATATAGATTTTTTCCCAATGTGCAAAAGAAATTTAATGTAGAAAGAATAGCTATTTCAAAAAATAATAAATAACAAGTAAATAACTGTAGATGAAGAGGAATATGGAGGGAAGAACAGAAAGGGAGAGGAAAAGATCTTCAAATCTGTACTTCATGTTACATGTAACAATTAATGCAAAATTGCATTAATTAGGTGCAAAATCACCAGCCTAACACTGTATGAAAATAAACACTATATGAAATTATTTTATATGAAAATAGAGTTAAAACTATATGACTTCTATAAGAAAATATGACAAAATCTTTGTTATCTTGGGTTATACAAGCAGTTCTTAGGTGTGATATCAAAAGTGCAATCAATAAAAGGAAAAAAAATCAGTAAGTTGGATTTTACAAAATTAAAAACATCTACCCCTTGCAAGACTCTGTTAAGGTAATTGAAAGACAAAACACAGAGTGGAAAAAAATTTTAAATCTGCTGAAAGAGCTGGATGCAGTGGCACATTCATGTAATCCCAGAACTCAGGAGGCTGAGGCAGGAGGATCACCATGAGTTCAAGGCCAGCCAAGGGTACATAGTGAGTTCAAGACCAGCCTGGACTACACAGAGAGACCCTGTCTCCAAAACAAAAAAATCTGTTGACCAACATATATCTGCAATATGTAAAGAATTCTGAACATCAATAATTATGCAAGCATCTCAATTTAAAATTAGGCCAAAGATTTGGACACTTCAAAAACCTATGTGTATCAAACACATGTTTGATATTATTAATCATAAAGGAAATTAAAAAGAGATGCTATTATGCACCTATTCAAGTAGCTAAAATTAAAAACACAGTAAATATCAAGTGTTAGTGAGTGTGGACAAATGAAATTGTCATAAATCATACACTTCAGGTGAGACCATGAAATGATACAATCACTTTGGAAAAGTTTAGCAGTATCTTCAATAGTTAAATAGTTAATATGATCCAGCCATTAGACTTGTGAGTACTTACCCAAAAGTATTAAAAGCATATGTCCAGAGATATGATTGTGAATGTTCGTGTGGCTTTAATGTTATAGACAAAAACTAAAACAAACTCTTTTTTACCCATACGATGGAGAACTACTAGCTGGATGGGGGAGGGTGTCATTCCAGCACTTGGGAGGCTGAGGCAGGAGGATCACTGTGAGTTCAAGGCTAGCCTGAGCTACATAGTGAGCTGAAGGCCAGCCTGAACTACACAGCAAGACTGTTTCACAAAATAAAACAAAACAATGGAAAACTACTGAGACAGGAGATTGGGGTGCAGCAGAATTAGCTGGGGAAGTAGGTGTGATCTGTTAGCAACAAAATCCAGGACTTGTGTGCAGAACAGTTCCCAAAACCCTGCACGTGGACTTCTCACAAGCACTTGAGCAGGTTTTCGATAGGGCAGCCTAGACCTGATGTGAGCCCAAAAAGTGGATGATGCAAAAGGACAGTCCACATTGAGTTTCTGCCACTGTGTTCCCTCTTGCACGGCAGCTACCCTCGTGCTGTAGTGTGTGTTTCTTTTCCTACTTTTACTTGGCCCAAACAAACTCTGTAGAGCCTCTTTATTTTCCTACCTATAATAAAATTTTGCCACTATTTGTGCTTCTCTTGACCGAGTCTTTGTTCAGGGCAGAAAGAACCCAGAAACCACCTCAAGCAACCCAAAACCTGGTATAATTTTTTGCTAGTAAAAAGGGATAAGCTACAGATACACAAAAATATATTTAAAATTCCACAGTAATTATTCAGAGTAAAAACTGCCCCACCCCACTCCCAAAATGAGTATATTACATATGCTTCCATTTACATAAAATTCTAGATAATACTAATTACTTATAAGAACAGAAAGCAGATCAGTGGTTGCCTGGGGACAGCAGAATGAAAGGATTAAAAAGATGTGAGAAAACCCTTAGGAGTGCTGGATCCACTCATCAGCTTGGGTGTGATCATAGTTTCACAGGTATACATTTTCAAAATGCATCAAACACATCAAAAGTATGCCCTTTACTATATGTCATTATACTCTGATAAAGCTGTTCAAATAAAATTGAAATTTTAAAGAGAGGTATTTAGGTAGAATACTTTACCATATTTAGTTTAATCTGATGTGTAATGCTGGACAGTCAAGAATTAAATGAATTAATGAATTAATCTTCAGTGAGGCTGTTGAAAAACACCAGATGGAGCCCAATGTAAACTTTAGCAAAATGCTTTTAATTCACCATTTTTGCCATCTTATTTATTTTCTAAAGCTGCCCAGAACTGCCTCTAAAGGCTTTCTTTTTAAGTCCCTGAATCTTATCTTCTTGGCCCTGTCCAAGGAACTGACCATGGTCCTTCTTCCTAGCTTTCCCCAGTCACTCTGCCATGCCCTTCCCCCAGGGTTTTTACTTTTTCTCAGTTCCAATCTCCTTTTCTTTGTAGCTCAGCATTTTTCCATCCATTATCCTAAGCCAAAGGATTCTGTCTTTTGTTTTGTTTTGGTTTTTTGTTTTTTTGTTTTGTTTTGTTTTGCTTTTTTTGACATAGGGTCTCACTGTGCAGTTCAGGCTGGCCTTGAGCTCACTTTGTAGCCCAGGCTGGTCTCGAGCTCACAATGATCCTCCTGCCTCAGCTTCCCAAGTACTGGGATGACAGAGGTTCAGCACCATATCTGGCTACATTTTTAATTCTTTATTCTAACAGCTGGGTAGTGGAAAGGAGTATCTGATTTTATAAAGGAAAGACTGGCCCAAAAGCCCAGTCCCTTTTTTGCTTATGAATCCTCTGCTTTCCTCATTCATTCTCCCAGGCAGAGACGAGTTCACTCATTCAGTTTTCCCTTTTGACTTCACATTGCTTCCTGTGCCAGCGGCATACTCCCCATCCCAATTCACCTTCCATGCACCTTTAAACAGTGGTTACTATTTGCCTCCTCTCCCAACTCACCAGAGGAGAAATAACCAATTACATCATTTTTAAAAATTATCTTTTGCATATATTTTTTTAGCTTGGAAATGATACATAATTTTTATGAATTTAAATTTAAAGTCTCTGTGAAATGTTTGTCTATTTGCCTGCAGGTTATGTGATTTCTTCAACATCACTCTCTGTAGAAAACTATAAAGTTCTAGAAGCCGGGGGTCCATCTGCCTGAGGAACACTGGCTTAAGCACTTGCTCTGCTTCTCTACTCCAAATTTCCACTCTCTCTCCACCGTGTATCTACTTTATATTCCAACAGGATCAAACCACTCATATTCCACACACCACCACCCTCTTTGATACACCTGTGTTTTGCCCTCTGCCCACAGCAGAGGTGCCTGTAAAGGGCCAGATAGCAAATATTTCATGCTTCATGAACTATGTGCTCTCCGACCTAACTATTCAATACTACTATGATACCTCAAATGCAACCATAGATGATATGTAAGTAAGTGGGTGCAGATTTGGCCTATGGGCTGTTATTTGCCAAGACCTGGTCTAAAGCGTTCTCTCTTCCCAGCCTCGACCTGGCTCCCCCTAGCTTCCTACAAGACTCCGCCCTTGTCTTCTTGAGTGTCCCTTCTCCATCCTTAGAAAGAGGCACCTTTTCTTTATACTCCTGCAATGGTTAATCATGATTTTCAAATTGATTGGCTTCAGAAATCCTTGGGAGATGAGTGAAGCACACTTCTGGGTGCATCATGGGAGCATGACCATGGGGGTTATATCCAGTCCCTGTACACTTCCTTTTTGTCTCTTGCCCTGCTCCCTGCTTCCCAGATGCCATGAGTGGAGCACAGCCTTCACCATGCTGATCCTACCCAGAACCATCCAATCATGGACTGAAACTCTGAGCCAAATGAATCTCTCTTCCCATAAGCTGGGAATGTCAGGTATTCTGTCCCAGCTACTACAAAGCTGACCTATAAAACTCCCACAGCACAGAGTGAATAGAATTGGCAGAGGTGGAAAAGGCTTCTCCTTCACCCCCAGGAAGTCTCCCAGAAAGCAGCATCACGGCCTGTCTGTTTGGGACCCGAACCTCTCAGACCCGCAGAGCAGCCCAGGCTGTTTCGATTGAAAGTCTGCGCAGACCTCCATCTCAGCACG
>PVJX010049107.1:0-11215 GCA_004027295.1 Dolichotis patagonum
TCATTTTACTAAATTTTAACATTTCCAATATTTTTTAATACTAATATTTTGAAAATTTCAAGTTAATATATTTATGCAATGAATATATACTAAACAGTTCTAATGTGCTAGATGCTTTAGTAGGCATCATCCTATAATCACTGAGAAGACAAATCTAAATTCTAAAAGAAGACAATATTAAGTAAATACACAATCAAAATCATTCCAACAACATATTTCTATAGAAACTAAGAGTATTAATGGTGAGGGGATATTTTATATCTTAGATAGAGTCTGATTATTCTTCATTTTTAATAAACTTAGGAAATTAAGCTCTTGAATATGAAAGGTGAAATGGTACCAAAGTCTTGAAAATCTAAATAATATCTGTCTTATTCAGCTTTGTGCCACTGTAACAAAATTCCATAGAGAAAGGAACTTAAAACAGGGAAGATTTACTCTGATTTATAATTCAGAGATTTCAGCCCACGGTTCCCAGTCTGCATTGCTCTCAGGCCTACAGCAAGACAGTACATATTGTAGAAGCATGTGACACAGGAAAGCGGCTTAGGTCATGGCAGGCAGCCAGGAAAGAGAAAGAACTGTTTTACAAAAAAACTCCTCTTTCAGAACCGTTAAACTATGACTCCATAGATGAATGAATCCATTCATGCATTTAGAACTCTCAAAATCCAATCAAGCTTTAAAGGGCCAAGGTCTAACCACAGCTGCACTGGAGATCGAACCTTCCACACGAGCTTTTGGAGGACATTAGTGTAAATTTGGAGAACATCAACATGGTATAATTAATCCATAATTATATGCCTACCACAGAGAATACCATGATTGAAGTATGTCACATTTATAAAATTTTCTCATAAGCCTCATGAAGAGTTTGCTATTTTATAGTTTAGCTAAGTTTAGGTATAAAGATATGAGATATTTTGAGACATAAATGATCATTCCAGCTTCTTTGTATTTGAAATGTGTGAAAAGCATCATTTCACTTTCATGAATGGATCGTACTATTTCACTGGCCTCTAATTTTGAACATGTGATACTAGGCTAATACAAAATTCCTAGGCAGAACTTGCTGTTTAGAATTTGAAATAATACAGAAAAGGTGAAAAAAATGAAAAAGAGGATGAGATAGAAACAAAGCCATAATAGTGATTTGTCACATAAACCACAATTCAAACCCATTTTAAGAAAATAATGCTCCACTATGTCAAATGATACTTAAAGGCAAGTTCTGGAACAAACCAAGAAACTGAAATTAAATATTCTAACATTAGCACAATTGATGACTGTAACAAGAACATATTCCCTAAATTGGGGTTGAGGTGAAAGGATGACAAAATAGAACTACAATACTTTTATTACTTTTTAAATTTTTGTTTTATTGTTACATGTTTGCAATACATAAGATGGAATTTAGTGTGGAGAACTGGCACATGTACACAGCACATGTTAATTCTTTTTATCTTCCCTGTCTATGCCCAAGTTGTCCCCTCTCTCCATCTCCAGATTTCTTTCCCACACCACACTGATAATACACAACTTGGTTTCTTTTTTGGATGTATTGGAGGGTAAGTGAATGAGGTATTTGTCAAAAAAAGTAGAAAAAATGTCAAAAATAAAGACCTTTTGCTTGTTTATATAGGCATGGACTGAAATAGGTAAAGTTTAAAATTAAAATGTATGATACATTGATGTGAAAGATTCTACCTAAGGGTAAACTAGCAACAGACAACAGAAACAATATAATTTTCCTAACCAAGCCATTAAGTGTTGTAGAGAGGTTAAAATTGGAAAATGAAGTAAATCAAAACTTTGAACAGAGGCAAAGTTCAGAGAAAACATTACAGGTGAAGATATAGGTTGCTAATAGATGACTTTGTGAGAAGATGAGAATGTTCCTTGATTCTATTTGTTTATTTTTCTACTACACAGAAAAAAATGATGAACTGTGAGAGTCCACAAATGTTTTATATAATGGAGTTCATGATCATGAATTTCAAATAAGAGTAATAAGTATGTTATGTGACTTCTTTTTAGAAAAGTTTGCCTATAATTGTAGAGATATGGCAGGGAGTTGAGATATGAAACAGAGAAGAGAAGAGAGTGCTTTTTCATGAAATACTGTATCCTATGAATATGTGATATTTCCAAATCCAGAATCTCAGATGTGATGTACTGTTTCATTTTATTTCCAGTAGTTTTCTTATATAGCTAGAGTTTTAGCTCCAAAAGATGCTTTTTAAAAGGATCTGAAAAACTCTACACATAAGGATTTAAACTAGGAATTCATGCATTTGTCTACAACAAAAGTTTTAAAAAATAGAAAAAAATTAAATCTTTTCAGAATTTTTCAATAATTAAAAATATTCTTTTTTATAAAGAGAATTAATTTCTGACTTTTATTAACAGGACTTTACATGTGTATGATACATATTCAATCACTGAGTTCAATAAAATGTCACTAAAATCCAGTGTGGTCTTTAAGGTTATATATATAGCATAATTACATCACTGTATGCCAAAACATGAAAGATAAAAATTGTTTACTTTGTAGTCTTGTACAATATATTGTGTGCTTTCACTAGATTTCTTGAAATGCCAGAATGATTTTATGTACATTATTAGCAACAAAATTCTGAATGATACATAATATGGTGGTTTGTTTAAAGCCTCATGTAGTCATGGAGATGGCTGAGTTTTGCATTTGTGATTGGTTCGTTGTGTAGTGCTGGGGTGGGTGGTGTGAGTGCTGTGCCTGCCCAGGGGCAAGGAGCCAGCATATAAGGGAGGAAGGGGGTGCGCTTAGTCCCTTTGCCCTTTTGCCTTTTTGCTCTTGTTACTTGTGGCAGTGATGAATGGCTGCCCCTTAGTCCCACCACCCTGCCTTGGAGCCAGCTTAATATGGAATGAAACTCCCTCAAAACTGTAAGCCAAATAAACCTTTTCTTCTCTAATTTTGGAAATCAGGCATTTTTTCTCAGCAACAGGAGAAAAGTAATGAAAACACATAAATATTTTATTTTTATTGCTACAATACATATTGATGACATTTCTCAATGTCTCTAATCCTATTCCTTTTCCCTATCCAAACCACTTTGTATGGCTTTTGGTTTCTGCTGGGGAGGAAGACTGTATTGGTTGTGGGACTCCCTATGATGTGTGTTATGGCTTTGCAGAAAGTTTGTCTGCATTTTGCTCATGCCCAGAGACTTTGCCTGAGACTGAGATTAAGGGTAATGGACTGATTAATCTGGCAAAGCAAATTTCAAGGCAGTCAAATGTTGAGACTGGCATGGCTATTGTTGGGGGCTTTTAGCCAGATCTATGCTGCAAATCAGGAGCAAAGAGCCCAGCCGGATAATTTAAAACACTGTGAGTTTTGCCAGAAGGAAAACTCCAGTGAAGGTGTGGATTGTAAACATAGTGCTGATACTTTGATTGCTGAGAAGAAACAGAGAGATAAGAAACATGGCCACCAGGCATGCCAGGAAGCAGCGGGTCTCCACCCTTTGCAGCCCCAAAACTGCAAAAGTGAAAGAACTTTCTCAGATGAGAAAGCTTCAGAGCACCATGCTCCAGAATGGCACAGGAGGTCACGTGAGGTTCCAGAATGGTGACAACATAGAAAACCTTTTCTTCACAATTGGGTTCACAGAGCCCAGCTATCTAGGCAGTCGACCCCTACAGCCAAGAGAGAGAAAAGCCTGGGTACTGCTCCAGCTGGCAGCAGACTTTGGCAGCATCCACATGGTGCTGATTTTAAGTGCAATGAAAATGCACAAATTCTGAGGGTAAGAAGGCTTCCACCTCGATTGCAAAGGGCCTGGAAGGCCAAGCAGTGTCCCCCTGAGAGGACAATATGTAAAGATGTAAGTGTGAAGCCAAAGGTGCAGTGGAGACCCCAGAAGTTTGGAAAAGCCAAGAACGTGGATCATCCAAGGAAAGCTGCAAAAAACTGAGCAGAGAAGGTTGAAGAGAAAAGCTGCAAGAGCTGAAATCCCTGGAAGTGCAGTGGGGGTGGAATCACCCAAGCCTTTTGGAGCTTGCAACCAGATTGCTTCAAATGCTGAGCATGGAAATCTAGGACTTAATGTTTGCCCTGCTGGATGTTGGACTTGCCTTGTTCCCAATGCTTTATATTCTTTTGCAATTGTAACTTTTGGAATGGTGACGTTTAATTTGGACCTTTGCATTTCAGAAATGTTTAACCTTGTTTCACTTTTACAGGGGTTACAGTTAAGAGTTTGCCATAGATATTGGAGGAGACTTGGGACTTGGACTTCTCAGCAGTGCTGAAAATGTTAGGAGTTTGGCAACTCTTGGAGATGGACTAAATGTCTTTTATATAAAGGTAATACATGAGTCTCTGAGGGCCAGGGGTGGAATGTCATGGTTTATGTCAGTGGCCCCCAGGCCTCATGTATTTGCATTGTGCATTTGTGATTGGGTCAGTGTCTAGTGCTTCAATTGGTGTTGTCAGCGGTACACCTTCCTAGGGGGTGGAGCCAGGATGCGATGTAATGGCAGGAAGAAGATGTGTCTCTCTCTTGCCAGTTTCTGCCTTGCTGTTTGCAGCTGCCATGAACTGTGGCCCTGCCATGCCACCCTGCCTTGGAGCCAACTATGTATGGACTGAAACTTCCAAAAACTGTAAGAAATAAACCTTTCCTTTCCCAACTTTGGGCATCAGGAATTTTTTCTCATTGATGAGTAAAAAGTAACTAAAACAATGGTAGAGCAACACTCCATCACATATAGTTGCCAAATTTTCTTTATCCATTTATTATGTAGAATATAGACATATAGACTACATTCGAGATTTAGTTATTATGAGTTGTGGTGCACTAAAAATGTATATGCAGATTTCACTGTAGAAAAATTGTTTATGTCTTTTGGGAAAATACCTAGAATGGGAATATCAAGGTCCAGTGGATAGTCTACTTTTAGCTTTTCAAGCAATCTCCATACTGGGGCCAGGGATAGAGCTCAGTGTCATAAGTGCCTGCCTAGCAAATGTAAGGTCCTGAGTTTGCTTCCTAATACAAGAAAAGAAAAGAGAAAAGAAAAAGAAAAGAAAAGAAAAGGAAAGGAAAAGAAAAGAAAAGAAAAGAAAAGAAAAGAAAAGAAAAGAAAAGAAAAGACAAGACATCTCCATGTTAATTTCCATAGTGGTTTTACTACTTTACAATCTAACCAGAAATATATAATGTTTTGTTTATTTTTCCCCTGCATCCTTGCCAACATTTGTTATTGTTTAATTCCTTGATGAGAGCCTTTTTTTCTGGAGTGAGGTGGAATTTTAGTCTTAGTTTGATTTTCATTATTTTAACATGAATGAGGAATATTATTTGTTACTTTTTTTGTGCATTAGCAAAATTGTTGTCAGTTGTCACCAGGAAATGCAATGATACATACACCAACATTAGAGAAATATTGCTGTTTGTTATTAGTACATTGCACTGATTTTAAGATGTTAAAAAAATATTTGTGCTTCTTATGAAAATAACTAAGAGATTCCTTTTCATTTGTTAAAAATTCCAAAATCTTTCTGTCTTTTTATCTATCTATCCATCCATGTAACTCAAATTGAAATGCTAGATAATTTTGATGCAAGCTAAGCTTGTTACTTGGGCAAACATGAGCAAAGTGGCTTCTGAATGTAGAAATTGGAAACAGAACAATCGATATTTACATCTATTATATGCAATTTTAAGTTATTATTTATGATTATAAAGCTTTCTGTTCACATAGCAGGAATAAAAATTATTCTGTGGATAATCTGTGGATTTTAGGGAAGTAATTAAAATAATGCATTTGAAGAGCTTAGCTTAGTGCCTAGCATTCAGCAATTGCTCAGTAAATTTCAGAACTCATAGTTTTTCCACTTTGTGATAGTGTAAACCATGATTAAATGACATACTACTGATTTCTCTCTTCTGATTTTGTAATGAATGCTGTAACCCCCTTTTTCCTAGTTTCAGTAAAGGCTCTTTAAACTTATGTATGTATGCTCTTCTTGTTCCTATAACTCTTTTCTATTATTTGTCTCCAATTTCTTCTGCATATTATCTGTCCATAATGACATTCTTGACTCTTTAAAATCTTCACCTCTGGTTTTGATTAGTTTCTTCAATGTTTGGTTACTTTATTTCTAGTTAATAGCCCACAAATACATTCAAAACAAATATATACAATAACTTCATCAATTTCTCAAACTAAACTAATGATTATATTGTTTTATAAATTCCCCTTTTAAATTATCCCTCTCTTTATGAAGATTTAATTCAGAAATTTCTATTTTTGGCTTATTTTAACCCATATTCCACTTCTAACCTACCATTAAAGTATCTTTTAATGTTTTCACTTCTTTTCCATTCACAATGTTATAATCAAATAATGAAAACTGCCTTGTTTGGATTACAACCAAAGCTCCTGTTATGTTTCTATAGCAATACTGTATATTATATGTAAAATCATCTTTCTAAATGCAGATATAATGCTGTTACCTTGGGCTCTATGTTATATCCCTCACATGGCCCCAGGTTGTATGTTCATCTCTGACAGAATTTGTTGAATTTCAAAACATTTATAATACACCTCTCCCTTCTTTACATAGCTGATTCTCATTTGCAACTCTTCAAATATTCACAATGATTTCCTCAGAAGTAATGTAATATATGACATATCACAACCATTTAAAATTCTGGTAGACAAATTAAATGATTAATAAATTGGAAATCTCCCTGAAAGTTTAGTACTAATTTTAGATTTTTAAGTTCACAGTACAGTCACTTCATCACAGTACATTTCAGAAGCTCTGATACATAAAAGTGGAAATTCTAAGGGCAGCTTTAGGTTTAGTTAATATCTTATAGTATCTTTTGTATTTAGTGTGAATTCCTATTGTATTGTGGACAGCAGTAGTTTAAGTACTTAATTTTGATAGTTGGAATAATTTACTTGCACCTAAAAAATCTTAAGAGCATGATTCCTATCCAAAAATGAGTTCTTATTTATTCCTTATGTTTATCTTATATTTATTGATCTCTTCCATGTAAATCAAATCTTTACTTAAAGGCTGCAAAGCTCATGCACACAGTGGAAATTCAACCTTCAAACAGAAGTCAATTCTCAATTATTCAGTGGATGGTTCCTCAGTTCAGTGCAAGGATAATTCATGCATCTGGGTGTTCTCTCTCCTCACAGAGCATGCATTTTGGCTACTTTGCTTTTTGTGATTTTTCCCCTTGGAGTATTAGCAGTGGTGAAACACCCAGGTGCATCATTCTGGCAATTTCACTTTCAAATTGTGAGTTTCCAGCTTTATGCAAATCAACATTTTATGTAAAGTTTCTACATTTGATGTCAATTACTTTCTCTCAGTCATATCCAAATGTATGGCCTCATGCAAATAAGCCAAATGTCAGATTGCCATTTGAAATCTGTGTACCTGCTGCAGCATGACTATTCTTAATACATTCTTGTTTTCTGTTCTCTTCCACTTTCAGTAAATATTTTATGGCTGCTCTGAGTCAGCCTTGCTCAATACTGATAGTTATTTTGCCTATAGAGTTACTATTACTTGTATTAAAAAGTAAAGCAGTATAGACATAACATAAACCATTTTGATCTAGTGTTACTAGTTAGTTTTTCTTTGTTAAATGAGTCTGATATATATGAAAATGGTAAGTAATCCCAGTAGGTATTAAACATAATTAAACATGTTATATTGGGACTTTAATTTATACTTTCTAAGAATTTTTTTTTTTTGGGGTACCAGAGATTGAACTCATGACCTCACACCTGCCAGGCAGATTCTTCTGTCACTAAGCTAACACCCAGTCCAAATATCTATAGTTTTTAAAAAGTGTTTGAAACATAATAGAATGTCAAGTTTGGGGGCAGAATTAAAATGTGTTATGTGCATGATTAACAAATCTCCATGGTGAATATTAACCATTAAGTAACTGCAAAGAAAGTGTTAATGAGAAATGAAAACTAAAAAGAAGAAAGAAATCTATGTAAAATTCATTAGTGATATTTCTCAATCATTTTCATCATCTTAATTTCAACTATTTTCTGGAATTATCTTTCCAATCTGTATGATTTTCCTAAATTTTATGTTTCTATCAAGCTTCACAAACCACATCATGTGGTATTAATTATGCTATCACTTTTGTAGATAAAAAAGAATCTCAGAACATGTTCCACTTATATGGTAGAGAAAGTTAAAACAATTTTCATTTAAAAAAACACTAGACTGATCACAAGAGTTTAGTGTTCTTTCTTGAATTTGGAATTTAATTCTTGGTCATTTATAGGTACAACATATAACAACCACCACAAATATTCCTTCAGACAAATCTATAATCACCCTTATTTTGCATAATTAGTGTTTCAAAGTTATAGTTATTTTATTATTTATAATTTTTCAAGTGTCTCTATGGACTTTGTATAATAGTTCTAACCCAAAATAATGACATCTTCCTAATGTTAAAAAAAAGATAAAACTTTTCTTTCTCCCTGAAAAAAATAACAGAATAAATGTTTCACTTTTTGTAAAGCTGATCTTTTTTTAAAAACTATTTACCTCCAACCCATTTCCAGTACAAAATCATAGTAATTTCTCCTCATAAATGTTCTTATCTTTTCCTTTTTCAGTTATGCAAAGTCTTTGAATAAACTACGTACAAATAATGAGACACTACTAAACAAATGTGTGAGATGTTTCATTTGTGTCTGCTCCTTTTACTAAAGGGCATGATATTAAAGCTAACTGAAGAACCAAAATAATCTAGGACAAATAAAAAGTTATATATGATTGACCAATTCTCCTGTATCTGGAAGGATTCTGCTTTACTTTTAACAATGTTCTTAAGCAAAGAGTATTGTATTTGAAACATCTTAATTAATTTCATCACTAGCTCTTAAATTGACTCCCAATTAATGATAAACTCAGATTATTGAAAGGTGGTAAGAAATTAAGATAAATGGTAAAAAATCAAAGTGGAAATTTATCCATGGAGAAGTTAAGGTTGGGTAGGATAAGAAAATAGTGAATGATTTAACATTGACTGGGTCCTTCAGTGCAAAATACAGTGAGGACACTGAGCCCAAAGACTAACTGAAGATTTCAAATTTTTTTTCAAAATATTTCTGAAGAGTAATTAAATCCCAATGATGATCTAAAACCTGTTAATTAAAGATAAATTTTTCCACAATTTCTGATATTTTTGTATTATTATGAACACCATGACACTGTACACATAGATAATGAGAGAGGTTGTATTTAATGTAGGTATGGCTGTTGTTGACTATGTTTTAATATGAATCAAGCAAATATCCATTAAGAAATTTTGCCAAATACAATTTTAATATTAAGATAAAAATGACAATTCAATATTACCCAATATTACCTTAGATCCTGTTTAACACACTTAGCTACAATATTTTGTCCTTGTCATAATTTCCTGACTACAAAGTATGAATTTATGGAAAGCTAGAAAAGAATAAATTTCTTTTTTATTATTCTAATTAATTTTGGGGTAGAAATTTTGAAAATTTTCATGAAAGAAACCATAGTTATCTCCTATATGAACATTGCAAAACCAATTGTTTTTGTCTTAGTTATTTCCTTGTAACTAAGACAAAATACTCAACACCTACAAGTTAAAGGAGGACAGGATTATTTTATTTCACAGTGTGAGGAAGTTTCAGTCCATAGTCAGCTAGCTCCATAGCGTGGTAACATGGCACAAGGGCATCACACAGGAGAAAATATATTTTTCAGATCAGACACACACACAAAAACTGCTATCCTACCTTCCTTCTTTCCCTTTGTATTCTATCAAACTACAACCTATTTATTGATGCTACCCACACTGAGGATGAGCCTTTTACTAGTCAACCAGATTGAGATACAAAACCAATATAGTTATCACACACCCTTAATCTCAGTATCACACACCCATGATCTAGTCACCTCCCAAAAATCCTATCTGAAAGTATGAGATTTTTCAGGGACATCTAGGCACAAGCCATAAGAATCTTTGTATACTACCATGAATTCTCTTGGCAGTTTTTGTTTGATTATTCTTTTTAAGTCAAGAACATGAAATTTCCTAGATGTGTGCATGTATGTGTTATCTTCACACTGATCTGTAGTCCAATTTTTTGTTGTTTTATTTTCAGATTCTCAATAATTTGCCTAGCCTGGGTTAAAACTTGGCTATAAAATGCTAACATTATAAGCTTTTGCTAACAAGCCCAGCTTTCTAACAAATGTTTAAAAATATTTTTACTTTATATTCTAATACCTCTGAAGGGTTTTTACTGTAGTATAAATTACTGTACAATTATGGTGGTGGTCTAATTTAGCAGAAGGCCAAAGCAGGAACATCACTTCCTGCTTCTTTCTTAGCCCTAATTGCAACTCCACTTCCTGTTTGCACGCAAAGAAAACTCCAATCAGCTCCTTGTGCATCATCAATGTCTGCCCTAGGCACCACCCCCACTCAAAAATTACATATGTCCCATACCCCCCATATTCGGTCAAAGGAGATGGCCTAGCCACCATGGGTTGTGTTCTACTTCCTACATCCTCACCACAATAAACCTGGTTTTTTATACGTTTGCTTCTCTATTGCACCTGAAAACTGTTTCACAATGGTGCCTTGAGACTCAGATGGCAGCTTGTGTCATCTCCTGGAAATCCCTCCCAGTTGGAGCTACCCTGCCTATGAACCACCTATTTTTTCCTCTAGAATTGATTACTGGCTGTTGCTAATCTGCATGCAACAGCAACCTTCCTCAGTCATCATAGGTGAGCTGCTGTGCTGGGTTTTCTGCTTCCATCCCTAAAATTCACAAGCTTGCATCAGACAACCTATCCTTGCCATCCCTGGACAGACATATCAGTTTTCACGTTCCTTGGGCAGCACAGACTGAGGCAAAACTGTTATTTTTGTTCCTTGGGACCCTATCCCACACTCTTCTGTGAAGGCTGGTGTTGGGAATTTCCATGTCACACTTTCACAACAGGTGATGATCTCTTTTGATAGATGTGATCCAGGACAGCTTCCACTTTCCTTAGTGGGGAGCTAAATCTCTTACATACTGAGGTGAAGTTGTTCTCTCAGCTCACTTATAATTTGGTCATGGGGACTATTTCCTGTCCCCCAAAAATCACACCTCTGGGTGCCTGCTTCATAACTGT
>PVJX010049108.1:0-11218 GCA_004027295.1 Dolichotis patagonum
TATTGTCATCTCAGCCTGTGTCGCATGTGGCTGCTTACGAGTGGGGGGAGGGGCGGGAGGCTGACAGCATCCTTGCTGCTTCTCCCTGGCCAACAGGACCTCTGCTGACCCACAGGGAGGAGGGCAGCCTAATCCTGATTGGATCATGAAGTTCTGTGTTAGAAAAGAAAGACAGTCCAGGAAGAATACATAAAGATATCTTTGATCATCCAGGAGAGACACTTCTCTTCCTTCCCTGCAGAACGTGCCCACTCAGAACGCACCAGGAGTTCTCAGATGGGTCCTTATGGAGGGAAACCATATCTCAGTAACTGATACATTGATTGATTTTAAAATAATTTAAACAAACTGTCCATACCACTATGAGGACCATGAACTTCCTGGAGCTCTTCGTTAAGCTTTCCATGGCGTTCAAGAAGTAGACATGGAAAATGTTTCCTGGAATTCCCAGCAGAGCCCCTAAAGTCCTCAGGCTGTGTCAGGAACAGGAAGACAGGAGGAAGGCATAAAGAGCTGTGGGCAGAGGTGGGTGGGGAGCCAGTGAATGGCCAGTACCTGGGGGAGGAGGAGCCCTAGAAGGAGAGAGCTTGCAGAGCAGGCCAGGGCCCACAAGTGTCCCCCCAGTTCCTCAGGGAGGCTCTGGACCTGGGCTTGCCTTCTGGAAGTCCTGAAACTATCTAAAATGTTATTTACATTCCATAGAGTGGTCCTGCTCTTATTTTATTGCCTGTCAGCTGTCAGCCTTGCAGGAAAGACTCCACACTGCTTCTACTGCCTCCAAATGCCATCTGTCTCCCAAACTCATGCTTCTGTTCCATGTAACCAAAGTTTCACATAGAAAACACAGAATAATGTGTGTTTAGAACATGGATAAGAGGAAAAATGCCAGACTATAACATTGACTACCTGGAGGGTAATTCTCTGTATTTTTTGATTTTTCAAAAGCTGGAGATGTATTAGGTACAATTTTAATAAAGACTGAAACTTATCTAAAAATAAAGTTTTTTTGGAATTTAGCTCAACGGTGCAGTGCCCACCTGCCAAGTGTGGGGTTCTGAGTTTAAGTCCTGGTACCCTCCCCCCAAAAATAAATAAAGCTTTTTGCCTGGTGTGGTGGTGCATGTCTGTAATCCCAGTACTCAGGAGGCTGAGGCAGGAGGATCCCTATGAGCTCAAGTCCAGCAAGACACAGTCTTCAAGAAAAAAGTTTTAAAAAATTATTTTATAAAACACTAAAGAGAAACACTGTTCAGTATTTCTCCCTCTTACTTGTCCTTTGGAACTCTTACATATTTACTGCCTGTGGCCTTGGTTGGCCAATCCTTCTTCCCCCAAGCCCTGGCTCCTCTGGGCTGAGATCCAACAATGTTCAAAGAAGCAAATGACCTGAGTCTGGGCCTCCCTGGTAATGACTCTGGGTCTTCTCAAACCTAAGTGGGAACTGTGTTCTGATATCTGCCAGGGTCCCCACGTCGTCACCTCATCTCCCTGTGGTCCCAGAGCAACCACTGTTGTGGTGCCAAGCACATCCCATGTCACTGTCCACATTCAGCCTCTGTGCTCCTCTGAGGCAGAGGATGGACCTCACTGATTTGAAAGCCCTGAGCTCTAGACCGAGGGCCTGGCACACAGGGAGACTTCATAAATGCCTGAGTAAATGAGTGTGAATATCCGGCATCAAATCCTGAAGGTTGAATAGATGAAATAAGGGTAGGTAGAAAGAAGATAAGTAAAATCATTTTAAAATTGTGCTTCTAAGAAAATTGGAACTTCAGGATGCAGTTGCCCAAGGCTGTGCATAGCTATGCTCTATATCTTTGCTTGGTAGGCTTTATGCTCCCTAGTAATGTTTTTTCTGTTTGTTTGTTTGGTTGGTTGGTTGGTTTTTTTGCTTGGAGGCCCATCACATCCACACCTCTCACTGGTGCTGTAGATCCATCAATCAGCTCAGTTAATAAGATAAAGGACAGCAACCAGACTTAAAATGAGAAGGAGATGCAGTTGATTCAAAGAAATTTTTTAGGCAAAATATCCTAGTTCATGCATTTTGAAGGAAACCTCCAAAACCAGATCTGTATCTCTAGCCTCAGACTATAGAACCTTAACCCTCAAGGGACTGTACTCTACTTTTCATAAGAGTTGCTGCTTGTACTCTGCCTGACACAGTCTATGTATGCCTCTCGGTGACATGTTCTGAAATTCTTTTCTGTGACAACAGTCAAGCACCTACTTGGCAGGGAGCTGAGCTTCCCACCTCTCTTCTATGTGGGCCCCTCAGAGCCTGTTTGCTGACAATGATTGTCTCCTATGCTTTTTTCCTCCATACTAATAAATCATTTCATTTGAGCAGCTCAAACCCAGTCTCTGTGCCACAGATTCTCAAATGTTTGTTCTCATGGCACCTTTATAACTCTTAAAAATTTTGAGAACTCTGAAGTTTTTATTTATTTGGGTTCTGTCAATAATTATTACCTGATTAAAAATAAAAACTTAGGAAAATTTTTAAAATTTTGTTAATTAATTAAAAATCAATTGCAAAGCCAATACAGATAAATAACAGTTTCATAAAAAAATCTTCATTAAAACAAAACAAACCAGGTTTACTGAGAGATGTAGCACTGTGTTACATGTTTGTAGTCCTTAGTGAGTGTCTTAAGAGGAGACAGCCAAAATCTCCTATCTGCTTCTGCATTTAATCTGTTGTAATCTGTGCTTCGATTGAAGTAGATAAAGGAGCTGTGGCCTCCGCAAACACTGCATTACTGAGTAAGGGGGGACCTCACACCTTTCCTAAAGGTTGCAGTTAGCCCTGAGCCCCTGAGAGAACGCTTTGCGAACTGTTGCCTTGTGCCTTCTGAGCCTTGAGTGTCTGCCCAGTTGTGAGGTGAAGCCTGAAGGTAAAACCCCGTACTGCTACCGCTAGCAGTAATGCAGAGTTTATTATGGTGTTCAAGACCTTTCCACAGAGGAGCCAGTCTGCAGCCTGCCAGACCTGCCTGATGATTCCACTTCACCTGTGAAAAAGATTCCCTGTGAGTCATGAAGTTTAGAGTTTCTCTGCTTTACTCAGTGTCAGTCAGGGTGAGGGCTGAGAGAAGTCCCTGCTTTCTCAGGCAGCTATACCAAAAGGCCACACAGCCTGATTTCATCTGCAACAATCCAGAGTTCGAGGTGATGCTCAGCACTTTCATGATGTGTACCTTGATGTGGAATGGTAACTGATGGTCACCAAAGCCTATTACAGGCACTGAGTTTCCCACTAACCTCGCAAAGGCAGGCAGTGTCCTCTCTAGAGCAGGAATCGAGCTTCAGGCAGATTTAAGCGCCTTGGTGCATTTAGCCAAAGATGCCCTGCCAGCTACTGGCAGCGCCTCGTCCAGGCCCTGTGCTCTCCATCCGGCTGCTCCTTGCCCTCCAAGTCCTGGCTCTTTGGGTCCAGTTACCCTTTGCTGTCACAGCAGCCTCATGGGAGCTCCCACAGACAGTGCCTGGACTGCTGACATTCTGCTCATTTCCTTGCCAATTTTAAAAATGCTCAGTCACAAAGGAGAGTTTCTTTTTAATTACCAAATTCTCTTATCTTTTATCATTTTTTGACCCAAACCTGGGTCCTTTCCCTCATGGAATCTCATAACCAAGAAACAAATCCAAGAAACACTTGAGTAGTGAAGGAAACTGTTGTTCTTGGCTAAGAAAAAAAAGAAAAGAAAAAAGGAGGCAGACTTGCAAATCAATGTCTCTACTTTAACCCTAATGCCCATTAGGAGTATGAGAAAGTAGAGGGTAAGAATAAGAAAAATGAGAGAAAGGTAGGATAATAAAGGAAAAGAACAGTCATATTTTTTCTGGGAATGGGCAGATTTTCTGGGACATTGGGCACCATGTCTTTTCATTCCTTCTGTGATTCTTCTTAACCTTTTCTGTGACAGTTGGTAACTGCCACATGTCAGGGAGAGGGCTTGTCATTTAGCATGCACATGGCATTGTGGTGAACTTGGAGGCTGTCATGCAGTCACCCTGGCAGCCACCTCAGGTGTCAGCTGGCCTACCTGAAGAGGGACAGCTGTTCCACAAGCACCCTGTCATCAAAGATGGGACAGAAGTCCAGTCCAGTCATGGAAGCTGCATGGGCAACACACCTTCTCCTGACAATGCAAGATTCCATCAAACTGTGGGCAGAACCTTGGAACTGCTAGGAGAAAGTAGAATAAAGAGAGGGAGGCATTTCTTTACAGCCAGGGATGGACAAGCAGCATCAAATTAGATGGCTGTGGTGGTGCACACCCATAATCCCAGCACTTGAGAGACTAAGGCAAGGGGAATCATCACGAGTTTGAGGCCACCCTGGGTTACAGAGTGAGTTCGATTTCAGCCTGGACTACATAGCAAGACCCTGTCTCAAAAGAAAAAAACACCAAAAAACACAGCAAACAAACAAAACACACACACACACACACACACACACACACACTCCAAACAGCACCCAGTTGATACTGATGATTAATGGGTAGACACAAGTCACCAAAGGTGGAAGGTCTCTGCCTTCCTCCCCACCTCCTTGCTACTCACACCAAGTCTTGTTCCAGTAAGTCAGTTTCTTGTGTCTTTCAGATAACAATAATATCCCCTAAAACAAATAGCCATTGTTCCTACACAGAGACTTTCAACAAAAGGCAATAGCCATCCCTCCAAGAAGACAAAGGCCCGGAGTGCAGCTCCTCAGATGGTGTGGTGACAAGGGAGAGTAGGAGTGTCTCGGGTCCTCCAGGACTTTCCGTGCCAGGCAGCACCTGAGGCAGGATCCAATTCACCCATCAGAACAGCTGCCAGTGACGGACAATTCCTGGACTCTGTGTGATGATAAGAATGACGTTGTCCTTATGTATCCCATGTAGGACAGCCACCAGGGTGCCATGAGAGCGCAAGTGCAAAGCTATTCCTAAGGTTTCAAGGACTTCACGGGTCCCCTCACATCAACGGTGTGAGGAAGAGAGCTCTGTTTCAACTAGAGGAGCTCCAAATAGCCCTGATTTCTGGCCCCAGCAAGTTCCTAGAATAAAACATAAGAGAGAACAAACAAGGTCAGTGTGACCAATGGTGACAGGCCACTGGAGCCCATCACATGCCAGATTGCTATGAAGTGAGCCCTATGTCACTGGTTCTTCCTTCCATTCCCAGAAAACTGAATGTGGGAAGTGGGAGCCCTGCAAGGTGGTTCACCACCAAGGCCCTAAGGGCCCCATTTCCCTGAAAATCCTCACCTTTTCCCTGCCCTGTCCCTCTGAAAGCTTACAATTTATACAATATAGATATGCACTGTAAACTAAAACATGAGGAAAAAAACCAAAGCCAAGAGAATGAAGGCAAAATGTACCATTGTATACCTAATTAGTACTAAAAACTGGAAGGATAATATCCAGTTTTTATGAAGTTATGATAAAATTAATGTGATGTTACAGTACTAGGTGGCATGATAAATATGTATAGCCGGGTATGGTGGTGCATGCCTGTAATCCTAGCACTTGGGAGGCTGAGGCAGGAGGGTCACCAAAAATTCAAGACCAGCTGGGACTGTATAGTGAGATTCTATCTCAAAAAAAAAAGTGTGGAATCTCTCACAGGGAGGGAGAGAAGACATAGCAAGTACTAAGTAACTATTCCTATCTTTTGGCCTAGTGATCTCTCTTCTTGGAAATTCTCCCCAAAGTACCAAAAGTGTAAAAATTGATATACATAGACAAATATTGAAATAAATATGTGTTAATTATAGTATAATTGCAGTTGTTAAAATACATAAACTTCTTAGAAATTTGAGGACTTGTTAATGATGCAATTGCTCATGAAAATGTTCAATATAATACAACTAATGAAAATAGGTTTATATATGGATATGTGGATAAGGACTGGTAATATCAAAATCTTTTCTGTGACAGTGAATTCAAAACATTCTTCGTGCTTTTTTTTTTTTTTTTTGAGTACCAGGGATTGAACTCATGACCTCAACACTTGCCAGGCAAACACTTGTGCCACTAAGCTAAATCTCTTGCCCTCTTAGTGCTTTTATGTCACTTTTTAAAAAGGTTTTTTGAGATAGGGTCTTGCTCTGTAGTTCAGGATGCAGCCCAGGCTGGCCTTGAACTTGTGGTGGTCCTCCTGAGTGCTGGGATTACAGATGTGTGCTGCCATGCCCAGCCTTGCTTATGAACTATATTTTAAAACATTATTTTAACACATGTTTTAAATTAGACCTAATATTTTAAAAAGCAGTTTTTGCTTACCACAAAATTGATGAAATGTACAGATTTTCCATACATTCCCTATACTCACCAAGGCACCAAAACTTTCCCTACCACCAAAACCCCACATCAGAAAGATACATTTGTCACACATTGGACCTAAATTTTCCCATCATTATCACTCAGAGTACACATTGGGATTCACTGTTGGCATTGAGGAGACTGTGGATATAGACAAATCACAATGACATGTACTTGCTGTTAAGCTATCATATGAAAGGATTTCGCTGCCTTGAAAATCCTGTGCTTCACTTGCTCATCCCCTTTTCCCCCCAAAAAACTCCTACAGCTGTTATTAGACCCAGGTCAGAAAGCATATCCCACAGAGAAACCTCATCCAGAGATGAGTGATGGGAAGAAAGGAGCTGTATTCAGTGGCCAGAGAATGGAGAAGAGGGGATCTGCTCACAAATCAGTCCCTTGAGTCGGGGGCACTAAACAGTATCAGGACAGGGTGGGGATATTGGCCAGAACTGGCTGAAGAAGACCTATTCCCAGCACAGGCAGAAGTCTTCTGGGAACTGGATGTCACCTCCACTTGCTCCTTTCACAATTTGATTTCTCAAGTCTTGGCAGCTGTCCTTAGCTTTGAAGTGGGAAAGAGCAACTAATACTGTGTTATGGCTCTGAATAAAATGTTTCTTAAATGGCCCACATTCCTACACACAGAGTTGAGTGGAATCTGACTCAAAGGCTAAGGAAACAAATGGGACAGATACAAGGTGACAGTAGATGTCCAGTGCTGCCCCCCCCACCCCGGCACCTGCAGGCCCTCATGAGAAAAGCGTTTTCTGTGAAGGTGGCCTGTAAGCCTCTGAGAAGTGACCAAGGGCACTATGGTCAGCAAAACATACATGGCAGGGGTGCTATACACAGAGACGCTACTGGGAGGGCCATAAAGCATTGCCTGGTGTGGTGCATCCCGAGTTTATGCTCCATCCCCCATCTCTTCATCACAACCCATCCTGTACCGGAGGTGTATTTTTTTTTTTTGAGACACGGTTTCACTGTGTAATTCAGGGTGGCCTTGAACTCACTATGTAGCCCAGGATGACCTCAAACTCATGGTGATCCTCTGCCTTAGCCTACTAACTGCTGAGATTACAGGTGTGCACCACCACACTTGGCCTA
This sequence comes from Dolichotis patagonum, assembly GCA_004027295.1. Lineage (NCBI taxonomy): Eukaryota > Metazoa > Chordata > Mammalia > Rodentia > Caviidae > Dolichotis > Dolichotis patagonum. The sequence continues at coordinate 7,428 of PVJX010049108.1, forward strand.
GAGGGTATATTTTTATTTTTACTTTTTTCTACTTTTGCTTGGCTCAAGCTTGCTCTGCAGAGCCCCTTTATTCCTCTGAGACTTGGATTTTTTAAATTTAATTTTAATAAATGTGAAACATTGCCATGAGAGAGAGAGAGAGAGAGAGAGAGAGAGAGAGAGAGAACCCACGTCAATCAAGCACAGGTGAATCCAGGCGCCCACCAGGTTTTCTCTTTCTTGATGACATGATCACTGTGACTTTTCCTATCTCTATTGTTTATTCTTTCTCAGAACATCACTCACAAACTTTCAATCAATCGTTCACTATGTAGCTTTCTCAATTGGCTTCTTTTCTTTTATTTCAAAGTCATTTTTCTTTATGAGTCCATGTTTGCAGCACAGAATGCTCACATCCTTGTGAGGAGTTGGTGCGTGCACATAAAACTTCTTCTTTCCCTTTTCACCCCCTCTCCATCCAAAACTGTCCCATCTCTTAACCCCCTTCTCATTTGAGAAAGATCTATTTCCTTACTTCCATATTATCTATTTTGTATTTTGCTCTTTATTTATGCTTAGGATTCTCATATAAGAGAAACCATGAAATAGTTATGCTTGTGTGTCTGACTTATTTCATTTAACATTATATCCTCAAGGTGTATTCATCCTGCAAATGACTCAAGTCAATCCTTTTTAGGGCAGAGTAGTGTACCATTGCATGTAAATACCACGTTTTCTAATCCATTCATCTGTTGAAGGATGTGTGGACCACTTCTAAGATTTATCTACTCTGAATTATGCTACTACAAAACATGGGTATGCATTGCTGTAATATATCTTTAACTGTTTCAGAAAGATACCCAGAAGGGGAATAACTGGGTCAAATGGAATTTCTAGATGTTAGACTTTTGTGAAATCTCTATACTGGTTTCCATAGTGCTTGTACTGCTTTACATTCCCACTGACAATGTAGAATTGTTCTTTCCCACCCTACCCCACACTGCACCCTCACCAGCATTTATTACTATTTGATTTCTTGGTAACAGTCATTCTTTCTTGGGTAAGATGAAATCTCAGTCTTGTTTTAATTTACCTTTCTCTAATGGCTAGTGATGTTAAGGACTTCTTCATGTATTTATTAATCATTTATTCTTCTGAGAAATGTCTATTCATTTCACTTGTCTATTTTTTGATTGGGTTTTTTATTTTAAGTGTGGGTCTGATTTTTTTAGTTTTTTATATATTTTAGATATTAGTCCTCTTGCGACAGGTTAGAAAAATAAAAAATAGGCAAATAGAAGACAAGGAAATCAAGATTTTATAATTATACTTCGGTGCAGCTTCAAGACACAAAAATTACTCATGACTTTCCCTGTTGGGGTTCTGCAAGCAAAGGGAAAATAAAGGGTCACACACACTAAGGGTCAGCAAAATGGCTGCTGCCTGGCCAGCCTAAGCAAGTCGCTTTTATGGAGATACAGAACAAAAATCTCAAATTGTTCATGCTTAGATTATATAGCTTGTTTGCTTCTTGTTTTTACAGGACCTCATGTTTTTACCTTGGGGTGGGGGCAATGTTTCAAGGCCTGTACATTTTCCCATAACATTGTCGACTGGATGTATCTGGGACAAAATGGAGTCAGTGTGGCCTCTCTACATTTCCCATCCCAAAAAATTCATTCAAAACAATTCCTAAAGCTATTTGGGCATGGTGGTACATGCCTGTTATCCCAGCACTAGGCAGACTAAGGCAAGAGAATCACTGTGAGTTTGAGGCCACTCTGGGCTACATAGTGAGTTCAATCCCTGCCTGGATTATACAGTGAGACCCTGTCTCAAAAGAAAAAAAAAAAAGAACGAACACAAAAGAGAACAAAAATGAAACCAAACAAACAACCCCCCTCAAACAAAATTGAATTCCTAATAGTTTTAAAGGCACAGTAATCTATAAATTGGGCTCTAGACCTTCCTCTACCCTCAAGGAAGTAGCAGTATTGGTAGGTGGTATATATGAAGTTCAAACACATGTAGATCACTTGCATTCTGACATTACCTGCCTGATGGGTAACCTGACAGACAGCAAGAAATCACATCCTAGATCATTCATCTTGAAGATATTCCTGGATCAGAATGCATCTTATGTTTCATCTAACATTTCACTGTTAGATCCATCCTAAAATCTGTCTGTGTCTGAAAAACCCTTCTCATGCCTCTTATTGATGCATCCTAAGAATTGTTTTTCTGTGATGGGAGTCAGCAAATCTGCTACCAAAGGTGAGAATTTCTTCCTGTCAATAGGACAGCAAGACCTCACTTCAGCCCAAGGAGTGGGTGATACAAAAAGGATGGCCCACATTGAGTTTTTGCCACTGTGTTCACTTTTGTGTGCAAACCCTCCTCATGCTGCAGTGTGCACTTGTTTTCTTACTTTTTCTTGGCCCAAATGTGCTCTGCAGAGCCTCTATTCCTACCTTTATAAAAATTTGCTACCATTTGCCCTTGTCTTGACCAATTCTTTGCTCAAGACAAAAAACCTAGAAATACCTTCAGAAGGAGATTCCAGCACCTCAAAACCCAGTAATACCACTTATTTTTTCTCGGTACTATTTCCTATGCAATTGGGGTTCTACTCAGAAAGTCTTTGCCTACACCTATGACTTCAAGAGTCTTACCAATAATATTTTACCTTCTAGGGGGTTAAGTGCTTCTGGTTTAACATTTAGTTCTTTGATCCATTTTGATTTTAGTTTAGTACACGATGAGAAATACGGGCCTAGAGTCGATCTTCTGCACATGCATAGCCAGTTTTCCTAGCACCATTTATTCAAGAGGCTATCTTCTCACTAGTGTGTGTTTTTCACCCCACTCAAATAAGTTGAAAGTGCTTGGAGTTGTTTCTGCATCCTCAGTTCTGTTCCAGTGATCATCTTTGCTTTGTGCCAGTATTGTGTTGCTTTTATCACAGTAGCTTTGTAATATAACCTCAAGTCTGAGATTGTGATGCCACATACTTTGTTTTTGTTACCCAGTGTAGAAAATAGTTTATTTAGATAGCTTATGAATAAGGCAGTTGGCTAGTGGCAGGGCCTGAAATAGACCAACTGTAAAAGTTTGATAAAAATTTAGAATAGACAGTGAAGTAGGACTTTGGATCAAGAATGAGTTTCCTGAAGAGAACAAGAAGTCACCAAGAAGCAAGCCCTCCCTGAGAATCGGCACCATGTGTGGGCTGCTGCACAGAAAGCCAGATGTCAGGCCCTTCTGGCACACAGGCTGGGGAACAAGAAGAGCCAGTGCACCCTTCCTGCCACAAGTGACTGGCTGATCTGAAGAAACACAGGCTGGATGATGGCTATTGAGGTGCAATACAATTTAATGTTTGTAGTGTTTCATGTTTCACTGACTTTGCAGGTCTAAAGCTGGTGGTCTGATTATCTATTCAGAGGATGGCAATACACAGTGTACCATCAATGGGGGATCTCCTGAGGTGGTGGCCATTGTTGATTTCCTATTGTCTTGTTTTGAAGTCCTGTATCATTTTCATTGTTTTGTTGGATTGGGTTTTGTTCTCTGTTGTTTTGTTTGATTTTATTGTATCTGATGGTATGGACAACTATTTCAAAGATAACAAGATATATTATGGCAGCCATATTGGATATACTATTATCTTGTTTTGAAGTCCTTTATTACATTCATTGTTTTGTTTTTATTGGTTCTATTCTGTTCTGTTTTGTTTGAGTTTTACTATGTCTGAAGGTATCTGCAGCTATTTAGAAGACAGCAGGAAGCATTATGGTAACTATTGTTGATTT
>PVJX010049109.1:0-11264 GCA_004027295.1 Dolichotis patagonum
GGCAAATCACATGGCAAAACAGGAAACCAGAGCTTCAGGAGTAGTCTTGCTCTTTTTATAACAAGCCACCCTTGTAGAACTAAGGTACCTTAAGAGAAAATCCTTTAGTGTGCCAAACCCACAATTATCAAATTATCTCCCCCTAAGCATCTCTTTGCAAAGGTCATACCACTTTTCATATTGCTACACTAAGGCCAAAGCTTCAGCACATGAACCCTTGGGGAACACACTCAAGCCACCCCCAAACCCTCAGGAATGGGATCAATGCCCCACTAAAAGGGGCCCCAGAGAGCTCTTTTGCCCCTTCCATGAGGTGAGGATACAGCAAGAAATCATTCATTTGCAGCCTGAAAGCAGGCCTTTACCAGATCCCAGAACCTTGATCTTAAAACTTCCCAAGTTCCATACTGGAACTATGAGAAATAAATTTCTGTTGCTTCTAAGTTACCTAATTGATGGTGCTTTGTTGGAGCAGCCCAGATGGACTAAGACAGCAGAGAAGATGACATAAAAACAGTAGGGGTGGATTCAGAGGCACTAGCCTTGGAGGGGAGCAGCATAATCCAAATAATGCAAACAGCCATCAGAAACTGCAAAGGTGGAGTTCTCTCCTGGGGTCTCCAGAGGTTCTAACACCCTGCTTTCATCTTGATGGGCCCAGTTGGCCCTGGTGAAACTAATTTTGGACTTCTCTCCTGGGGTCTCCAGAGGTTCTAACACCCCGCTTTCATCTTGATGGGCCCAGTTGGCCCTGGTGAAACTAATTTTGGACTTCTGGCTTCCAGAACTGTGAGAGAATAAATTGCTGTTGTTTTAATCCAGCAAGTGTGTAATGATCTACTGCAGCAGCTACAGAAAACTAACACGCCACCCCTGCCTCCCCGACACACTCAAGGCATGTTACGTGCAAATGTAAGACCCTAACCATGGATTGTGAAGCTGACCCATGCCACACCTTCCCTTGTATTCTGGATGCATCCAGGGCACAGCCTGGTTCTAAAAGGAAGGCTCGTTCGAGGAATGTTAACTCCCATGCAGGAAACGCCAACCACAGAAGAGATTTCGGTGAGGAACTGCTAAGTGGAGCAACTTCCCTCCCTCTAAACACACAGAGAAAGAAAACTGACCACCCCAGCAATAGTCTAGCTGATAGTGTACTCAAAAGTCGATCAGCACTCCAGCATGAAACTAAAATGTTTCTGAACAAACTTTTTCACAAATTATTGGTTTTTTTCTTTCTTAGAGAAAACAAATGCACCACACTTTTTCCATGGCAATAAATGTGGTGCATTTCTATGGTAAATGCTCTTGACCCTAAAGCTGAGATTTTGTATCTGAAGCAAGGAGTCCTGGCTGAAGGCCAATGTCATACTGTGACAGCTAGAAAAACCCCAAGGGAAGAGGCTGCTTTCTAGAAGCAGACAATGCATCGGAGGCCCAGCTAGAGCCCTTTGTTTTCCAAGCCAAAGTTCAAACTCAAATGATTTTGTGGTGAGCAAAAGCCACAGTCCAATACCTGGTCAGTGACCTGGCAGAATGAGTCAGGATCCCAGGCAGGAAATGACACACCCAGAGGATCTGCCATTAACCAGCTCCGGGCAATGCCATTCTGCAAGTGGGAGGCTACGCTGCTAGTCCCTCTTATGCGTCCCTCCAACTCGCTCACACACTGAGGGGGCCTGACCCAGGGAAACATCACCCAGGACTCAGCAAGGGGGGAGGAAAAGGAAAGGGAGATGACTACCGTTCAATTATTTTGGGTTCTCTCCATATATAACTTTAAATTTGGCCTAAAGGTTTCTCCATACACAGTGAACTATAATCCAACTTGATGCACAAACAGGCTGGAACTTACTCTTGTAACAAATAGCTAAGTGTCAGCCAATCATAACAGCAGAGCTTCAGTCAGCCACAGGCAGCCAACTGTTCAAATGAAGTACAAAAAATACAAATGCCGAGATTTAACCAGGCGAGCTACCTCTATACTTCTCTTCTGCATTTGGTAGAGGTAGATCACTTCTGTTTTCTGTCCATAAACATCCCCAGACTATGTAGCAAGCAAACAATTTTTGTCCACACTACTGCCTAGTTCCAAATCACAATTAAAGACAATTAAAATATGCATAATAGATTTGTTGTAATTTTCTCTTTAAATACTATGCACAAAACAAAGCTTGAGAAATGACTTTATGTAGCAGAGAAGAAACGGGATGTGGTGTTCTCAGCCAGGAGTTCTGCCATTGCTGCCTCCTGGCTTTGTAATGACTGGCCTGGGTAGAACACAGTGTGTACTTTGGGTGGGGAGGGGGGAGCATACCTCTCGCTACATTCAGTTTGGATGGCATTGTCAATCACCTCCCCTCACCTTACCACTCAGCGAAAAGATGAGCAACTTCACCAAGTCTAAGAAGCTTTCAGCTGCAGTAATTTGATCCTGAATGGAGGGACCACAAAAATGGGAAAGTGCCCCCAGATGATACTGCCTTGTTAGTGGAGCCCAACATCAGTTGTCCATGAATTTCTGCTCCCTAGATCCCTGACCATTCCAATTCTTTAGCCTTTCCTTGACCTATGCTTACACTTCCAAAAAAATTCTTTTTTATGTCTTAAATAACTCAGGATCCGATTTGGTAGCTTGTGGCAAAAAAATTTTGGCAAAACCACCAACTTCAAGGGGTTCACAGCCCAGCCCATGTTTCTAACTCCCTCTTCCCCCATTCCCTAAATACATACTGGACTCACTTGCAGGCATAACTGATTCTGACGCCCAGGATATTTGCCATGAATAGTCTCATGCTTTGCCAAATATCTGCCAAAAATGTGCAAGACTGAGCATTATTTAATACTCTATAGGTGACTGTAATGTGCAGCCGGGTTGACATCTACCACCCTTTATGATCTACCCTTTCTATTTACCATCACTAAATCCCATAACCATTTCCACACCTGCACCCCACAAGGTAGGTCTGCATGCCTGTAATACACACCATGGCCACATCAGTCCTTCTGCATTCTCTCCTCCCACTCCTGTTCTCAAGACTCCTATGGCTCTCTATTGCCTCCAATATGTAGTCTGAATCCTTTAGCTTTATTAGCAATTTCCTCTATATTTAATTCAGCCTACTTTCCAATCTAAATTCATCATTTGCTCTCCCTTCTGGGTCATTCCACTCTATGGCATTGTTTATTTTATTTTACATAAGACCCATTCCAATTTCAACTGGAAATGAAGCTATTGCTTATTTACATAATCTAAGAGAGCCAGAAAATGTGATACACAGCCAGGATTCCTATCAGGTTATACCACAAGACTGCTCCAATACAGAGATCCAGCCAACATCTGGCCCAAGAGGTTATACCTAGATCTTGCCTGTTCTCCCTTAATGTCACTTATCACAAACTGGCCTTGTCCCCCAAAATCCGAATGGCTCCCTTCCATTATTCTCTTCCAAATGAGAATCTCACACCAGTTTATGTGATTAGCTCATCCAAGGTCACAATGCTACATTCCATCTTTAAAGGATGTTGGGAAAGCAAGCTCTGGTCACTGTCCTAGGGAACAGGACTCAACAATGTGGACTCTGCTGAACACAGGAAGGAGACTCAACAGCTGCCAGGCAGCCAAAAAGCAAGGCAATTGTTCAGAGGCTCAGCATCATGCTTTCTTCCCTTCCCATCCTCGCCTACATAACAAGTCCCCAGCTGGAACCTATCTACCTTTCAGGGCCATTGCTCTGCTCAGGGAAAAAACTTGGAAGGTATGAGAGCCCAGATGCAGAGTGAGGATAATTATATCCATGCGATGGTGACGTTAGGAGAAACGAAGATAAACTGTAAAGGCTGTCCTTTGATTGACTGCTCCCGTGCACTGGCAGCACAATGATGGAGCAGAAGGAAAAACAGGAATGCTTTGAACAAAGAGCCAAGTGGCTCATTTTCTGGGTACTTTATAAGCCCCTTGAATTTTAATAAAGCAAAAGGAAGAAGTTCCCCACTCACCAATTGCTACTGAGATTAAAACTGACCACCTTACATATATGGACTTGGGGCCACATTTAATTTTTTAAAAAAAATAAAGTAATGGGAAATTCATAACAGGTAAAATAAATTCCTACCTGTTAAAACCACATAACAAACAATTGATAGCTCGTATCATGTCTGGGGAGTTTCACCATTCCCAGTCTATCCATTCCTAGTCTTTTCAAGATAGAGAATCCCCTCCAAGTGTTGTGGATCATTCATTTCATGTTTCAGCATTAGGGCTCTGTTCTCACTGATGCTGCTTAGAATGCAGCTTGGAATCCAATTTTACCATTTCCCAGGAGATGCTAATGCTGCAGTTCCATGGACCTCACTGTAAAGAGCAAGGGGAGAGGCAATCTCTTGGAAGTTATAGCCAATTAACTGCTCTATTAAAAATTCTGGAACCAAGAACCAGCTTGCTTCATAAATAGTCACTAGCTTTTGTTATTTATTGTGCACTGTTTTAAAGTTTCTGGAAAGCTCCAATTCAATATTTTGATGCCCCTACTAGAAAGGGGGAACCAACATCTTGATCTCTAGGTGTGACTCACAGTCTAAGTTGTACTTGATAAGTGAACTTTCAATGGAACAGGAAGATGGACTGCTGTGATTAGAACAGGGTAAAGCCAATCCAGGCAGTCTTCTTGGTGAAAGTGGGCTTACAATACAGAGGAAAATTCCAGGCCTAAGAAAGAGAAAAGCTGGCTTCCTCTACAGAGGTTTCCATCCTCTACACAGCAACCCTCAATCACCAAGGTGACCCACTTGTCACCTGTCAAGACAAACTTGAACTTGACAAATAGTGACAACCCATCAGCTGTCTTTTAAATACAGAAAATACACAGCTGTCATTTCAACATATTTAATTTTTCAGCATGGCAGTATGTAAAAAGTACACTCATAAATTTCCCAGAAAACTGCTTCTGCTGAGTATATCATGTCTTCCAAAGAATTATAACATATAAAGCCAAATGACTTCACTCTGCTCACATGCCTCATGCAGAATGCTTTATTTCTAAGGTAGGGTAGATTTTTCCCCCTTTCATTAGATGAAGAGAATGACTTTTCCCTGCATGTTCAGTGAACCTCATCATTTCCTACTGGGCCCGACTCCCAGGTCTGCATGCTTTTGGCTTCAGAGCCAGTTAGACAGTTAACAAGTACAACAGCAACTTCACGCTGCAGCCTCGCCTCCCGATCCCCGTCTGTCAAGTTCTGGTAATACCACTGCTCTCCAACTACGCAGCCACCCCTGAGATGTGTAAAACATCGGGAGGGGATGTCTGGAAAGCCCTCTGCCTGCCAGCATGGATGCCATACACAGCAAGTGCAAACAGGAAATGCTGTCACCTTTCTAAGTTGGCAGGAACCCTAACGTCAGAAAATGGTAGTTTGTTAGCCCAAAAGATATTTTTTTTACTCAGGCAGACTTCCAGTACTGTGGTTGACTTTCCTTTCGCATTGCTTTTTCCATTTGAAGCTAAATAATTAAGGAGACAGGCTGGAGAAGAAGACCCATGTAAGAGTCAAAACCATCCAGATATGAACACATTCATCAAGCATTTATTCAGCACCTACTAAGTGCCAGGCTATGAAGAGATGGAGCAACTAAAAGGATGATAAGTATTTAGTCTATCCAATATTAGTTTCCTCTTTAGTGAATAGGGTATCCAGGATTCCAAAAGTCCTGCTAGTGGGACTTATATTAGCAAATTTTGAATTCCTGAAATGTGAGTCTAAAAGTCCAGGGAACATTCTTTATTGCTAGCTTTGCACTTAAGGAATATTTAGGAATTAAAAACTAGCAAGGGTGTAAGGACTTGAGTGAGTTCAGAAGTGGATTTTCCCCCAAGATCCAGAAAAATAATTCAGCACGCACTTTGAGGCTTTGAACAGAGATCCCAGCCATGTTGTGCCCTAATTAATAAATAGGTGTCCTATGCTTACTGCCTTTGTGATAATTTGCTATGAAGTAATGGAAAGCCAAACCTCCTCTGAACCCTGATTAAGGGGCTTCCCAATAAACTCACGCCTCACTTAGAGCTTCCAAGACAGGTCCAATCTCCAGGAGTTTTTCTCTAGAAAGTCTCACCCTCTAAGAACTGCACCTTGGGCCAACTGAGATAGCTTCCTGAGGGTCACAATTTGGATGGTTTCCTACCATTCCAAAAACAGCAGCCATCATGATGAGTGTGTAAAGTCCTTGATCACAGGGAATTACAGGTAGTCAAGAGACAGCCGTGCCACCTTCTCAGAAATATTTGAGATGGGGCAGCATGCATAGGAAGATCACTATAAGCTACAGCGGTCCATGAAGGCTTCAGGGAAGTAGGAGTTTGAAATGGTCACTGAAGAATAGATAAACCATTGTACAATAGAAATAACAAGTTAGACCTACTAACCTCAAAGCTAGCTACTAACCGAAGCCAAAGCTATGTCAGACCAATTTGGGCTTCCATGCTGCGGAAGCACAAGGAACTAAGCAGAAGCAAGAGGAACTAAGCGGAAGAAAGCACTGGCCGTGGAGAGCTGTGGCAGCAACAAGACTTGGGAAAGGCAAGAACTAGGGAACTGGCCCAATGACTGGAGCTCACTGGGACCAGCTCCTCTACAGGAGGAGGTCCCAGTGCAAGGTGTCTCCTCTTCACTCTGTGAAAACCACCACACCTGTATTGCAGTGCAACAAATGCTGTCATCCAAGGGGCAGCACCGCAGAGTGAACTGTGCTGTTCTACTCCTTAAAATTACCCTTCAGTGGCTTCCAAGGATGAATTTCAAACCCGTTAGCTATGGTCTTATCTGAAACTGGCCAATCTGGCCTACCCAGCTGGTCAGCAGATACGTTAAAGGGAAAGCCATGGAGCTTACAATCCTTTCTCTTCCTTCATAAATCCTGACTTTCAAAATAATTGCACAGCTAAAGAAGTCAAGAAACCTAGCCTCTATTCCCAAAACTGATCTGCAGCACCCCTGATCTGCAGCACCCCTATAAGAGGAAGTACCTGATTTTTCCTCCACTAGGGCAATAAGCCTGTGGCTCTCCCTTGAGGGAGATGGCTCCCAGTGACTGCAAGGCAAGGGGGAAACAAGAATACCTGGGTCTGATTTTTTTAAAATAGAACCCCCACTGGATCCTTTTTCCATTATCCTGAACACTCCCTTGCTAACAAGTGGTGAAATGTCTGCTAAAACACTGTTTGTAAGAGTTGTACAATTGCATTAACATCTGTTTAGCAAAGCTAACAGGTCCTAGGCCTCTCTGGAAACTCTGAGCACTGATTAGCAAAAACTATTAAGCATTGCCTGACTCACTTTCATTTCATGGTTTCTTCTGGCAGGTATAAGTACATATGGTTAAAAAAAACTATCCAGGGGCTGACTAGCACAGACTGGTCATTTCCTTGGGGAGTCAAATTTCAAGTGTCTTTCACAATGGCCTGACTTTTTAAGAGGTCTCAATGGGATTGTATCTCTTTGAAAGAGAGCATCATTAGCTTCAGACTAACAAGGGCATTTTTGAGGAATAAGTTTCCACCGGGAATGCACATGCCCAAGGGCAAATAGAACTTTACTTCTCTTGTCCAAACTGATGTTTGTTCATTTATTTATTCAGTCAACCAATTTTTCTTGAATGCCTGCTATGTGCTAGGCACTCTGCAAACGGTAAAGGTACACTGTTGAGTGAAATTAGGCATAGCTCCTGCCCTCAAGGAATAAGACAGAGACAGAAGCCAATCAAACACTATACGACTGCAAATTGCAGCAGTGAATACTGTTCCAAGAGCGTTTCAATGAAGTCAGAAGATGAAGCAAGCTTCCTTATGAGATCTTGGAGGAGGAAGAGAGTAACGTGTAGAAGTAGGTGAGGCTGGAGAGCTTGGAGTAAGACAGGAAAGCATTTTAGGAAGCAGAAACAACATGTACCAAGGCTGCAAGGAGAGCTATGTCTATTGCAGAATTGAAGGCTCCAGTGGAGAACAGTAATTGAGGGGTATTATGGACTAAATTCTATTCTCCACCAAAAAAAAAAAAAAAATCTGTATGTCAAAGGCCTGGCCTCCAAAATGTCTGTATTTGGAGTTGGGGCCTTTTGGGGAAAATTGCACTTCAATGAAGTCATAGGGTTAGGCCTTCGTCATACAGGACTGGTGGCCTTCTAAGAAGAGGAAGAGATTCCAAGATTACATATGCATGCAGAATAGCCACGTGTGCACGCAGTGAGAAGTCCGCCAAATGCAAGTCCAGAGGAGATACTGCCGCCTTCCTACTTCCTACTGCCAGCTTCCAGACCTGTGAGAAAACAAATGCCTGTTGTTTTAAGCCACTCAGCCAATGGTTTTTGTAATGGTATCTAAAGAAGACTAACATGAGGTGACCATGGAATGCAACACGCTGGTCAGGAAGCCAACCCTGGGCAGTTTTATGCCCAGGATTCTAGTCTTCATTGGATATGAGAGCCCTTGAAATCTTTAACTAGATTTAGTGTATCAAGGTTGGACAGAAAATCACTGCGGCTTCAATGGGCTATACAGTGAGACTCTGTCCCAAAACAAACAAACCCAGAAAGCACAAAGGATACTCTATGACCCGACATTCTTTAAAAGTGCTTGCAAAATAAGGTATCCACCATCCAGCAAGCCCAGGTGAGACTGACCAGTATCTCATTACAAGAAATAGAGCAATGATGATGATGATGATGGTCAGCCTTCTCTCCATGACTCAGTAAGTATCTAAGGAGTAGAGGGAAGAGCCAATTGCCACGGAAGACGACAGAAGAAAAGGATGACAAGTGTATAAAGGATCATCTAAGCGGTGAATTGGGGGAGCTTGTCCACTAAGGCAGGAAAATAGGGCTGTTTAATTCCCAATTCCATATTCTTCCTGTGTGCTGCCTCAATTCACAAATGGCTTTTATTCGGAGCAGTTTTAGCATTAATAACCTGAATACTCTGCTCAGTGAAGTCCTCTACTGCCTGATTATACTCTAGCAGCACTTGTGAGCCATGCAACTAAGACAGATGAACGGGCTTGCTAATGAATGGGGTCTGGGATCCCATTATTGCCTTCCTTGGGAACTATGCATCTCTCCAACAGAGAAATGAAATCTTTAAGACAGCCTGATTATACAAATAAAGCAGCATTATCATATTTGTCTGCCAGGCTGATCACAGGACATCTGCAATTTATGACAGATACAACAAATATAAAAATAAACATGAAATATTATTTATTGGAGCCACATCTACATTTATAAAGGGAAGAGAAGAGAATAGAATATTTCAATATTTGAGCCAAAACTCTTCCCTGACACATTCAAACATTTAAGACAAAATACTATCCTACACTAAAAACTCACCAATTTAATTTGGTGATATTTCCCTGAGAGATTGGGTTGACAAATCCTTCCCCACAACAGAAAAAGCCTTTACTAGGAAAATTAATGGTGAAATCACGATTGTAAGACCAATACTTAAACTAGTCAAGAAAAACTATTAAACGATTCTTATGGCACTTTTAGAAACATTGTAAAGCAATGATTTCCACATAATCCTTGCTATACACTAAAATACAGGGATTGGCTTTTAAAGTAATTATATTCCTGGTTATAGCTTGGATACAAAGTACTAAATTTCATGATCAGTGAACAAGAAGCTGAAGAAACACATGGATCAAATGCCAAGCACTGAGAAATGAAGGTGTGTGCAAATTAAACCATCCAATAGTGGAATAAAGCCGGGTATAGAGGTGTACACCAGTGAAAGGTTTCTGCCACAGTACAAATTGCTGAACATTATGGTGGTGGTCTAACATGGCCGAAGGCCAAAACAACAGCTTGTTTTTCTGATGACCACCTCCTCTTTCTTCTCCCCTCAGCCCTGATTCCAACTTCCTCTTTCTTTCCTTCAATCAACCCCCAGAAAACTCCAATCAGTCCCTAACACATCATCAACACCCACCTCCAAACTCCACCTCTGGCCAGAGTTTATATCTACCTCAGTTTCCTTTGTCTCTGGGACAGAGGAACCCAGTCAGCTGAACATTCCCAGTGAGCTGTGCATTCTTCTTTGCTTCCTCAATAAAGGGCCCTTTCCCTTTGCCTCTTTATTGTGCCAAAAAAGATCCAACACCCAGAAGGCTGAAGCAGGAAGATCACAAGTTTGAGGCCAACCTGCACAATTTAGCAAAACCTCATCTCAAAAAGAAAAAATAGTAGCATAGTGGGATGTTAACAATAATGATTCTAGGACATGTGCTTCAATATGGGTGATTAACATAGCAAAAAAAAAAGAGATAGAAGCCTTTGGGAGAAAGACCTCTTCATAACCTCCTGGGAAAATCAAAAACAAGTTATCATATAGCTCCAGCAGAAAAATTATGTCCTCAAAAAGCAACACTTGAGCCAGGGATATTAGCTCAGCAGCACAAGCACCTGTCTGGTAAGTACAAGGTCACAAGTTTGATCCTAGGTACTGATTAAAAAAAAAAAAGCAAGACTTGATTTGTCCTGAGTTCTTTTGAGGTACTGACTGCTCTCAGATAAAGAACCTAGTAGACAACATATCAGCTGGCTTTCTCATTTGAAGGCTCTCACCTCAACCTCTTGGCTTAGTCTCTAAATCTGGAGTATAACATCAGGCATGATAGTACACGCCTGTATTTCCAACATTCGGGAGGCTGAGGCATGGGGATTTCTTCAAGTTTGAGACCAGTCTGAACTACATAGCAAGACCCTGTTTCAAAAAAGCAAACAAAAATAAAGTAAATCTGGAGTCTAAAAACCCAAAGGACGCAATTGTGTTGTGATAGGATTATCTTGTTCTCTCTTCCTGGCCCACTCCACCATAACTAAAATGTAGCCCTTGAGAGTGGCAACTCTGACCCTTTTTCTACCCAAACACATGTGATGTGTGATGGTCATATTCAAGATGTTCTCCTATGGGCACCCCAAGTTGATCGGCAATTCCTGCCATCAGCTGTCATTCCTTCCTTTGCTGTTTTAGGACAGTAAATCAGAATATAAAAGACAATTATTATAGTATCAGAATCTTTATGATGTTCCTTTAATTTTGTAGCTTCAAGGTTATCTGTAAAAATCTTTTCTCATAACTACTGTTGAAGCCAATTGCTGCCCCATGGGAGGTAGCTGTTATGAAGTCCCAACCCCTTCATGTTCCTGAAAGTTATAAATTAAAATGAATTTGAAATGACCCCATTGTTCCACTTTCGAGTGGGAGAGATTT
>PVJX010049110.1:0-11213 GCA_004027295.1 Dolichotis patagonum
CCCAAACAGACCTGGCCAAGATGCCAGTCTCCACAATATTCCCAATCCAAACAGCCCGGGCCACTCTGTGGGTCCGAGAGTTTCGGGTCCCAAAGAGACAGGCCGAGATGCTGCTTTCTGTGATACTTCCTGGGGGTGAAGGGCGGGGCTATGGGCCCAAACAGACCTGGCCCACATGCCGATCTCCAGGCAGTTCCTTGCGGATGAAGGGCGGGCCTACCAGCCCCAAAGAGTCCTGCCGAGATGCAGGTCTGTGCAGACTTTCGATCCAAACAGCCCAGGCCACTCTACGGGTCCGGGAGTTTGGGGTCCCAAAGAGAGCCTGAGATGCTGCTTTCTGGGAGACTTCCTGGGGGTGAAGGGCGGGGCTACGGGCCCAAACAGACCTGGCCCAGATGCCGATCTCCAGGCAGTTCCTTGCGGATGAAGGGTGGGCCTACCAGCCCCAAAGAGTCGCGCCGAGATGCAGGTCTGCGCAGACTTTCGATCCGAACACTGCTTTTTAAATTTTGTACAGGATCTTGCTAAATTGTCCTGGCTGGCTTTTAAATTTTGATCATCCGACTCAGCAACCAAGTAGCTGGGATTACAAGTATGTGCCGCCATGTCTGGCTATGAGATACACATTTGGCTTGGGCTTACAAAACGTTTCCTGGGAGTTGGTTGGAGACGATGGGCTTGAACAATAAGCCACGACTCTTACTGTGGGCATCCCTGAGCCATTAGCTTCTCTTCAGAGGCAGGGAAGGCTACATGGTTGCTTTTGTTTGTTCCTTTTTTCTTTTCTTACCCCACATAGAGTCAAACGGAACGGATGAGGACCCAGTGAATAATCATTACAAACGTTTCCTCTTGCTGTCTGTTGAGCACTTTTGTTAAACCCCACTGAACGGATCTAACCAACCTTGACTCAGCTTCTCCTCCCAGCAGTTCCATATTGGGCCCTGTCATCCATGCCCACGGGTGTCAAGGGGTGATGACGGTGGCAAGCGTCATCTGGGAAGTGGGGAGGTGGTGAGTGGGCGTCAGTTCCCAGTTGCCTTTTTTTTTTTTTTTTAAGGCTTGAACTCAGGCCCTTGGAGATGCTGGGCACTGTCCTGCCACCCAGCCACATCCCTGAACCCGGAATCTGAGCTCTTGGCTACTCTGCCACAGTGCCGCCCTGAAGGAACTGGAGGTTGCTTGAAATAATTCTGAAACTAAGAAACAGCTAGGTGGTAAAATATAATTAAAACAACTGAACACAAGTTTTAAAAGCACAGGAAGGGGACAGTGACACAGACACTTCTATGTGGCCAACAGTGACTCTGGCTGCCATCTGCCGAACACGCTCCCTCTGGATGTAGCTGTTGGCTGGCTGTCTCTCAGCCGCTGGATTCCGCTCTCCTCAGGTTTTCTCTCTTCTCCCTTTCACCCTCTGGAGCCTCCTTTAGGTGCTCCTGGCCCTTGTTCTCTTCCCAGGAGTCCGTACTGGGGCTCTGCAGAGAACAATCAGTAGGGCGTCTCTCTTATCGGTGTATGAAGAAATATATATACTGTATAAGATCTCTACATACCTGTATCTATCTATATATATATATATTACAGATATTTATTGATATATATTTATTCCTCAAATATTTTGTTACTTAGAATCAAATTTCTTAAAGGAAAATTTTATTCCTTAACATAAATACTGTGCTGTCCACGTATAACCCGTCACTCTCACCGATCTGTATTTGTGTTAAGAAACTGGCAGATGCAGCTGAGGGGCCGGCGACACTGTCTACAGTAATCACAGGAGGCTGGCAGGCTGCAGACTCAGAAGCTGGCTGCTTCTGCTGGCTCAGTTCAAAGTGTGCATGGAGCAGAATGGCTTCCTCCTGGGGGAGCACTGCATCTTTTGTTTAAGGCCTTCAACAGACTGGGTGAGACCCTGCACCTTCTAGAGGGTCATCTGCTTCTCTCAAGGTTTATTGATTGAAATGTGCATCGCATCTAAAAAATACGTCACAGCAACATCTGGTGTTTGTTTGAACAACTAGGTACAACAGCCTAGACAAGTCGGCACCTGTGGTTAACTATCACAGAGTCGCCTGCAAGGAGCTGGGCTCATCCGGATTAGGTGAATTTTCTAGGCTTTGGCACTAGCACCTCAGGGGACACAGAGGGCTTCTGTGCAGACTCAGGCACTTGTCAGTCACAGGAGACCTGCACATGTCACTGCACCGAGCTGGGGGTAAATGTGGGACTCTGGCTCTTGAGTCACAGGCCCTGACCTCTGGCTTCCTAAGAGGGAGCTTGGCCTGTGCCGCCCCAGGAAGGCTGTGCCCCACACTGCTCTCCTCTTTGGAAGCTTGAGCTCAGTCCTACCTGTACTCTGCGAGCACGCTTCGCCCAACCCTGGGCGCCGGGAACCTCGGGTCTTGCATTATAGAAGACATACATTTTCTTACCCCCTGATCCCCACCCGGCGGGCAAGTTCCTGGAGGGCAGGGGCCAAGCTCAGGCTGCTGTGACTCTCCAGATCCTGGGCCCTGTGCACTGAGGTCACAGCTCCCTGGAGAGAGTCTGCAGTGCTGACTGACTGACTCTGTGACGTTCCTTAGGCAGGAAGATGGCTGATGTCAGAAGCCATGAAGTCTCTAAGGTAGGAGGAGAAAACTGGACCTACCTGGACAAAGGCTGCTGCCCACGTAATGTTTGCAATTCTACAGGGCTGGGAGTCAAAGAAAGTCTTGCTTACATTGTTTGATCGATATTTCATGCCTATATCTTGTCATCTGATCAGCTACTTTGACGACAATACACAGTATATCAACCATTGTTAACTTCTTATTCTCTTGATATGAAATTCTGTATCATTTTTATTGTTTTCTCTAAAAAAGAAAAAAGAAAGCCTTGCTGCTAGCTTAGGCTGTGAAGACTGCCGTGTCTGCCCCCTGCCAGAGCCGTGCCCACCCTGGGCAGGGGCCATGCAGAGGAGAACCGACAAGAGAAGCCGGGGCAGGCCGGGAAGAGTGGTCGTGCAGGTTTCTTCTCACTGCTGTAATAAATTAGGGTGACGACAACACAAACACACTATTTGAGAGTTTCGAAGGTCAGGTCTGGCACTGGTCTCCCCAAGCTAATGTCGAGGCACTGCCCGGGCCGTCTCCTTACAGAGTTATGTCTCTTCGCTTTTGTGTGCCTTTGATGTCATTTCCTGACGGGGAATGAGCAGCAGTCAGGGTGTGTTCCAGGAAAGTGCCAAGTCAGTCAGTCCACAGGTAAGAACGTGAGGAAATCATGGCCGTCAGAGAACAACGCACTTCCTAACCCAGTCTTAGACTCCTGATACCCAGGGAATATAATAATGGTTAGCGTTTATTGGACTTTACCTGGATTAGTGTATTCAACCTTCACAACCAGTGTAGTCAAGGAGATGAGACAGAGAGGCATGAAGGTGGCAAACGTCACAATGCCAGCAAGTGGCAGGATGGTGATGTGAACCTCGTTCTGGCATGTTCTTACCCTAACTCCTCCGAGGCTGGCTGCTTAGCATGCACCTTGCATGTCACTTTCTCAGCTAGGTTTGCTCAGTCTTCCTGAAGCTGGCTCTTCTTGTATTTTGTACCTCAGCCTCTTGCGTATTCTTTTCCTAACACTTACTACAAATTATTCGCTCACATTTTAGGGTCTTTCTGAGTAGAATCAAATCCCATGAAGGCAGAGACCATTTCTGTCTTGTGTATCACCTTGTTGTTCTTGGTGCTTTGCACAAGTCTAGCATAGGTGTTCCAGCAATGCCTGCTAAGCAGATTTCACACTGACTACAGGATTCTTTTTCCATGGTCATTGTACAAATGGTGCATGGAAACATTTAAGTGTAACACTGCTCTGGCTACTCTTCAGCAACAAGCTTACTTTCTATGTATCTCCAGAAATTTTATGAAACTGTAATGGTAACAAGTTTGAGAGAAGGCACGTAAGTCTGGACAGGCAAAGATGAACACATTCATTATGATAGAAAGCTTACTTAAACTGACATGCACCAAAAATACACCAGTGTGTGTTGTTGGAAAAACATTTATTGCAATTCAGTGTCAAAAATTTTTACAAAAATATGCCACTGTCTGGTACAAACAACTGTAAAAATCAGTTCATCATGCAAGAAAAATGTGCAAGTAATTTACACAGGACTCGGCTCACACAATAATACACATCTTTGCACGTAATTGATTTAATCGTATACTTTTAGTTACAACCCTGTAGTGTTTCTCATTTAACAAGTACGTTAAAGCTTCTAAGCTTAGGACATGGACCACAATATGCATGCCCTTTAGCCAGGGTGACTGGCATTTGGTAGGATAAAGGTGGTGCCAAAGGTTCTTAAGCTTAGAGCAGCGATTGCAGCGTTCTGTTTAATAGACTAGTGTATCACTAACTAAACACACAGAGCTGTACACTAAGGTAAGAAAAGTCATTCAAACTCCACAAGTGACGCAGCAGGTGGAGCTTTAAGAAGTTTGGAGTTTTGGAGCAGCCATCCACTTTTTGGCCAACTGGAGCAAGGCCTAAGTTTTCAGAGGTTTGCTGAGGTCAAGGACACTTTGAAAAATGCCAGCAGTCACCTTGTTGCCTCGTGGAAAAAAACTCACTGCTTAGTGAAGATGGGTTCAGCAGAATGAACCCACGGCAGTCTCCCAGCTGAGGTGGTACCAGAGGGAGAGACAGGATGGATGGATCAACACACCTCTGCATGCAGGCAGAGGGAAATGTCTGCTTGGTTTACAGAATCTCAGTTTCTAGAAAACAAGCCACTCACAGCTCTTATCTTTTTAAATAAGGGCTTCTTGTGATTAAAATATAAGTAGCCAAAGGAAAAATGAATTTGTCAAAATGCGCTATGTACTTTAGCAAGTTGTGCTCACTAGAAGGCTGCACTCCCAACAGAGTTACAGTTCTACAGAATGTGAAGTGGTTCCTTGACTCCAGGAAGAATCAGGACTAAAGGTTTGGGAGACGCAATCGCCAGATCACCGGGGCAGCCTGCCACATTGAGGATCCTCGGCCATGCACAAGTACTTATGGATGAGTGACACACTGGTCAGGTCTCAGGACACCATTTTCCATGCACTCTGCCGCTCAGTGCCAGTGGGGCGAAGGCATGGCCTAAACCTTCAAGACACACTTCCTCATGACCTCTCTCTAACCACTCTTCTGGGTCTACAGTCAGGGGTGCAAGTTTCATTTGGAAAACCATAAAAGTTTACCTTCCTTAACAAGACCTAGAACAACACACCTACCCGCCCCCCCAAAGTTTAAAGGAATCTTGTTTGTTGGAATCATCAGAGGCCAGGACGTATCCCAGCGCGGTGCATCTGCCTGCGCCTGCAGGTTTGGGCATTTCTGAGGTCCGCTTTAGTCTAATCCTGTTCCAGGCCTGCATCCAGGCAGAGAAGATGGTTCACAGACACAAATAGTTGGAAACAGATTTAAAAACCCCAACAGATGTCAACAGAGAAAACGATGGTAGAGTTTAGTTTAAAAAAAGGCACACATAAAATTAAAAATTTCACATGTAAAATATAGTGTTTGCACAGCAAAAAGTTATTACCCTATAGCCTAGAAGGAAGAAAAATATAAACTCAGGTGCTTATAATAAACATTGTATTGAATGCTAAGACAGATACACTGTTGAACATCTCTTGCCATGATTAAAGTCCTTGTAAATCTGACAACTTGCTTAGACAAAAGGAATTCCAAGCTCTTTCTGTTCTCCTATATGAAAACAGATGCAGGAACCCAGTGCTGACTGCACGCTCCTTATGAGACGGAGTTTGTCACCCACAAAGATGGCACACCCGGCTCTCTACTGCACAGCTCCAAGTAGAATCCACTTGTGTTGAGCTTTCTGCAGAGAAAACCCGATCCATCTCAAACTGACTCCAACTCACTTCAGGGTGAAACTGATCATCACTACCAAATACCACCTCGCCACTGGGGAATTTCTAACCTTGCAATTTTAGTTCCTTTTTATCACCCATTCAACTGGTTCCTCTGCTCAGAGTAACAACACTGAATAATGTAATCTCACTTAAAATATCACTGGAGTTATTTCCTCGCTCTTGCCATAAAACGAGCTCTTCTAAGCTTTATGTATTCTCCTTTCCCTAAAGGTGGGCATCTGTCTCAGGAGACTTCCTGCTTACTTGCAGTGCACTCTGAATGGGACCATGCTGTGGCATCCCTGTGGATTTACCCACACAGCGGGGCCGGAACCCTTCTTTCTCTGGATGTCTGAATTCCTGCACCATGGACACCAATTTCTAGCTCTCCTTCTCCAGGGGGTGGGACGGGGGCAGGCAAGTACAGTGGAGCATGGGGTCTATCTCTCCCAACAGTTTCCACTGCTGTGCCCTGGCTCGCTTTCACGCCAGCAGTGCTGAGACAGGGCGTCCTTGTTTTCGCGTCGGCCAGGCTGCTCTGGATGGGGCAGCAAGGAAGAACTGTCAGTGCCCTGGGACCAAGGCTTTTCTAAGGCTTAGAGGCACTCACATGGGAGGCTCTGGCCACGCCTAACAGAACGCACACAGCTGCACACACACTCTGCCTGCTCTGCTTTTTCCACTGTCCCCACCCAAACCAGTGCCAAAGACGCCATCTCGTCTATTCCCGTTCCCTCTCCACCTGCCATTTTCTTCCTTGTGCTCCTCTTCCCATGAAAGGGGCCTAGACACGTTGGCTTTTTCTTTTTCACCCTTAGAGAATTTCCTTGCCTCTTTCACACAGCACATCCAAGAATACCAAAGAACATGGGGAACGTGTGCATGCACTATCTCGGTAGATATTCCAGGAAGTCATACCCACCCCTTAGGGTAGGGGCCATTTTGCGGAGATGTGGGCTGTGGGCAGGGGTCTGGTGTAAAGTGCATGCCTCGCTCCCACCCTCTGAGTCTGCTGTGCAGTGGTTTTGGGATGCCAGGGAGGGAAGCTTCTGGGACTGCAAACCTGAAGGTGCGACCTGAGGACTTTGCATTCCTGGATCAGCACCGTGGAGCAGAAGTCACAACTTGGTGGGAAGACATGAAAGGCCATGAGTCCCTAAACTAAAAGCTTCCAGAGCTTTCCATGGCAATGGCGGACACAGCCAGTCTGTTACACACTGTGAAGAAGTATTAGAGAAAACCTGAAAATTACGGAAAAAGTAGCTTCCTATTTAAGAGTGTAAGCCATGAATTCTCAACATAAAATTGATTCAGAGAAGAAAAACAAAACCAACAACACAAAACAAAAACTCAAAAATACCCCCGAAATTCCTTAGCTCTGACAGGTCTGTGGCCTTCCAAACTCAACCTTGGTCAACAAAACTGTTTTTCACATTTGGTTTTTCTTATTAGGGACACTTTAAACGCAGTTTAATTTTTTTCTCCTCAAGGTGATGATAATGAAAGCCACAGACTCTGCACAGACCCTGCAGGGAGGGACCCTGAGAAGGCTGCCTCTCTTTTGCGGTTGCTATGGCACTGAAGGATGTGATCGCTAGCTAGCTGTCCCTTCCTTGTTCTGCACACACTTAGCCGTCCCTCCTGTGAGGGGTCGATGCTCACCAGTTTATGCTTCCTCAAGTATAAATGCAAACCTAGTTCTTCTTTCTGCTTCACTTATTTGCCAAGGGCATGCAGGGCGGAAACTTTATTTGGGGACATAAACCAAATACAACAGCAAATGTATGTACATTGTTGTAGAAGAGCAACATTCTGTAAAAAGAGTAAAGACACAAAAACCTTCCCCACCCTCCCCAGGCATAGCTGACAACTAACTGGTCAAATCCTGAGACTTCCTTTCTTCCACAGTGACCTGCTAATATCTGCCTTGCAAGGCCCCCTGGGATCCGTATGTTTTAACTCTTTAACTATACAGCCCAGAGATGGACTCATGTACCCACGTGGCTGGAACTGCAGGCTTTATTTTTAATTCCCTTGCACAAGACCCTAGCACATGTTGATACAATTCCGATGCTGGACTCAAACGAAAGCTCCTTAGTTCTTCCCCCTGCCAAGGTGCACAGCGGCTAGCAAAATATTTTCTTGGTCAAGTCGGAAAGCTCATCTCACCGGCCTCTGTACACGGGCTCCATTTGGTTCAGACATTGCTCACCCACGAAGATACCCAAGGCAGCCCGGAAAGCTGGAAGTCACACCACCAGAAGGAAGTCTTCACACCTGGGAGGTGTCTAACTCTTGTTTCTGCAGTATGAATTTTCCTGGAATTATTCTTAACCAGCCTTCTATTTTCCCCAATGAGCTTCAACTTGAAAGGGAAAGAAAAAGGCACATGTACTTTCCGATTGTTTTATGAAGGATCAAACTCCAAACAGGGCCCTCCCTCTGCCTAAAAAGGAAGTCTCAAGCAAGACGAGGATCGCTTCCAATATCCTTTTCATTTTAAATTACTTTTCATAGTGATAAAAAAACTTACAAGAAACACAGACACCACCTGCGGGGTGATGCACGCTGTCAGCAGAGCACGCTAGGCGTTTAGAGGTAGACCACTGTGTGGCGTCTTCGCGGGTGGCCGCATGCTGGGCGCTTCAGCGGGGTGGTATTTCTTTGCCTTTTCAAAACACACTGAATCAAACCCAAAAGCCCAAAGATTTCTCGTATGTAGTTTTGTCTGTTTGTCTTTCTTTCGTTCTTCTTTTTTTTCTAAACCAATTTTCACATTGTAAGCAAAGAGGATTCTACCTTGTATTTGAGTTTTGCCTATTTCTTCCAAGGGAACAGCTATAAAGGGGTGTCCGTGACCATCAAGAAAATTCCATTTTCACGGGTAACACAGAATTCTTGCCCTTATAGTCTTTCTGGTAAGTTGTTAGGAAAAAGTTTATTTACAGTATTTCTGCTTTTTCATACCAATTGTGAAATTCACATTCTTAAATTCCCGTCAGCAAATGCACTGCTCCCCTCCAGCATCCGCTCGGTGACTAATCCCAGGAGTGGCAAGCCAAGGTCTAGAATGTACACTATTTACAGACGAAGTGTCCATGCGCCGCACTCGTAGCCATCGATCAGCAGGGCCCTCGGGAGGTGCCACTGTGTGCTGGGATCAGAACTTGAACAAGTTGATAAAGTCCTGGGGCGAAAGTGAAACGGAGCAGCTCTCCGGGTTGTTGGCTGTGCATGGATGGTCAGTGCCCTGGAAAGGAACGTTCTGGTCAGGCTGGAGTGCAGACAGGCATATCATGCGATTTGGGTACCACAAGGCATCGCCCAAGTTCATACAATAATTCCTATCAAGCACACTATGGCACGGGAAAACCGCGGAGCTGGAAGGAGCCAGGGTAAAAGACTGCAGAGAAACAGGAGGAAAGGAACGTCCTCCAGGGCTTCTCCTCCTGTCCAGGCACAGAGGCAGTTTTACCCTCTCCCTGACCTGGGGCTGAGACAGAAGAGTGAGGAAGGGAGCTGGCCTCCTAGTGCTGGCATACAGCTGTCGGTGCTGGGACAGGGTTCTCTGAGACACACACTGTCACCCAAGACACATACCTTCCAGGAGAGAATGTGACAATGCTTGCAAAGCTGGAGGGTGTCCCCATATTGCTCTTTCCTTGGGTAACATCGGATAAGCTTAAAATACATCTTCTTCCAATCCAGCTGCCCTTTGTCTGACAAAATTAATCGCTTGCGGATCTAAAAATTAAAAATTGCAGGAGAATTTATCAAAGGGAGGGTCTGTGTTTTTCTGCTTCTGAAAAGGTTTATCCCCCCCCCTTCTTTATTTTTGTCTTCCTTTCTCTTTAAAATCTCTGTAGTAGCTAGGGAGGAACACTCCCAAGACGCACAGGAGCGCTTCCTCAGCTTTCCCCAGTTACACAACAGGTTTTAAATAGTCTATAAGTAGGTGGCAGATGATGAGTCACTGGTGGCCTCTACTTGGTGGTCTTGGATGGCTTTTTTTAAAATTGGTACCGGGGATCGAACTCACAATCGCATGCTTGCAAGGCAGGCGCTTATGCTGCAGAGGTAAATCCCCAGCCCTCTTGGACAGTTCTTTAAAGTTCAGATCATTTCCATTAATCACTTCAGTCTTTTCTTTGCTATGGAGCTGAAGGATTATTTCTAGAGAGAGAACAGTAACTGCCTGGCAGTGTGTCTCTACTGAGTATTTAAATCTGTGGTTCCGTGAGCAGAACCTTCTGCATTTGCACACTTGTATAAAGAAACTGGAAAACAAGCTCAGAGCAGCATGTTGTGGAGCAGTCCTTGAGCTGGGGTCTGTTATGGCTTAGACCTGAAGGTCCCCCTAAACCTCTGGCTCTTAGAGGTGGCGCTTTTGGAAGGGGACTGGGGCACAGGGATGCTGTGCTCATCAGTGGGATAATCTACGACTGTGTTTGTTTTGGGCGTGCCGTGAGGACTTGGTCAGAAGAGATGGGTCACTGGGGTGTGACCGGGGAGGGGGCATCTCCCTCCCTGGATTCTCCCTTCTCTCTCTGCTTCCTGGTTGCCATGAGGTGAGCTACTGTCCTCTGCCAGACCCCTACCCTGATGTGGACTCTGCCTGGCAGCTGTCACTATGAACCAAAATAAACCTCCCCTCATTTAAGCTGTGGATGCTGAATATTTTGTCCCAACAACAAGGAAAATGACAAAGAATGTCTAGAGGCCCAGAGTCAAGTTTAGCACCCATTACCTCTCCTAGAAGGCTTCTTCGCTAACGTGGACACCCATGTAACCACTGGTTGCCTTATTCTCTTCCTCTGTTTAAAGTGAGTGTGACAATACCTATCCTTCCCTGGGATACATGAATACAATGAAATAATGTCTGCAAAAGCACTTGAACCATAAAGTACCATAAAAATATACATTATTTTTTTAGAAAGGATGTATGTCTATTTATGATTTTTTGGGTTGTAAAACGTGATTAGGTTGAGAATGAAAGTTTTCTGGCAAGCCGCGGCCACCCCAGGGCGGGGAAACCAGAAGCAAGAGCATCTCCTGAGATCCTCGCCATGCTGGAACTTAGGGCACCGAGCCAACCAGTAAGCAGCCTGTCGCCCTGGAGAGTAACTGTTGTGTGGGGAGCCACGGCCACCCCAGGGCGGGGAAACCAGAAGCAAGAGTGTCTCCTGAGATCCGCGCCATGCTGGAACTTAGGGCACCGAGCCAACCAGTAAGCAGCCTGCAGCTCTGGAGAGTGACTGTGGTGTGGGGAGCCGCGGCCATCCCAGGGCGGGGAAACCAGAAGCA
>PVJX010049111.1:0-11240 GCA_004027295.1 Dolichotis patagonum
CAGAATAAAGCCAATCAGAACAAAACAATGAAAGTGATATAGACTTCAAAATAAGATAATAGA
Source organism: Dolichotis patagonum (assembly GCA_004027295.1). NCBI lineage: Eukaryota > Metazoa > Chordata > Mammalia > Rodentia > Caviidae > Dolichotis > Dolichotis patagonum. The sequence continues at coordinate 64 of PVJX010049111.1, forward strand.
AAATCAACAGTGGCTACAATAATGCCTCTTGTTATCTTCAAAATTAGCTCCCCATACCATCAGACATAATAAAATCAAACAGAACAGACTAAAACCAATCAAAGCAAAACAATGAAAGCAATACAGGACTTCAAAACAAGATAATAGGAAATCAACAATGGCTGCCATAATATATCTTGTTATCTTTGAAATAGCTGTTATGCCATCAAATATAATAAAATCAAACAAAACAAAAGACTGAAAATGATACAAGACTTTAAAACACAATAATAGGAAACTAACAATGACTACCACCTTCAGAAGAAAATCCCCCATAGTTGCTATATGTTGCCATCCTCTAAATAGATGCTCAGACTACCAACTTTAGGCCTGCAAAGTCAATCAAATACTAAACACTACAAGCATTAAGTTGGGTTTTTTGAATGGGGCTTTTGTTTTGTTTGTTTGTTTGTTTGTTTACTTCAGTACCTATCATCTCAGCCTGTGTTTCTCTGGATCAATTGGGTGCTTATGGTGGGTGCAGGGGTGACAGCTCAGCTCTTCCTGCCCCCCACCCTGTGCACTGACCGGCTCACAGGAAGACCGGCTCACCGGCTCTTGTTTCTCCTCCCCACAGCCTGTGATCACTGCTGGCTCATGGGAAGGGGTTGGCTTCTTTTTACTCCTCTCAATGGCCCATGACTTCCACTCACTCACAGGAAGGGGTTGACTTCTTGATTTTCTCCCCATCCTTATATTAAAAACTAGCCAAATTCATCCAACAATAAGAGTATAAAGTCTCTTTTAGAGAAGAATAACCATTTACTAAAGTGGTTGTAATCTGCTGTCTCCAAATCCTCCTTTCCTTTTCTAACAGTCACAAGTTGAATAATTATTCTTAATTTGTAAAGTCGATCATCATTCCACTGCATTGAATTGGAAATACAACTTCCATTATTCTGTTTTGATGACCAGGTCTTAGCAATGATTGTGACATTAAATAGATGCAGACGCTACAGAGGGATGTGTCATGTAGCTTTACACCTCCAGAAGAAGCTCTTAAACAGACTACAGGGAGAAGTAGAGCTACTGGCAGAGCGGGGGAAGTGATATATTTCCTACAGATGGAGAGTTTAAACCACATTAAAACTTAATAAAGAATTACATAGTTGCTGAGGGAATTATAACACTAAAAAGCTTTCCAAAAATCAAAATATAAATGCTTAAGGGCACTATGTCAGTACTGTGTTTTTAAAGGAAAAAAATACACAAGAAATATTGATTCAATTAGTGTAGCCAAACAAGCCACAATATTGTAAAGGAGAGTGAGTGAATTTACACAGAGCTTCTCAACCCATCCAGCTGCCAAAATATTCTTTCCAGTGAAGTCAGCCTCATGCGTGAGCATAGGAGGGTGATCAAAAGTGCTGGAAGTTTCTCTCAATCAGAAATCTCTCTTCTGATTAACCCCTGATATCTGAAATTCTTAATACTTGCATTCCACCTCAACAGCTTTAATTATGTCCTAATTATCCTAGTACCTGTAATTCAGTTTAAACTTTACCTCAACTTAGACAGGTAACACTTATTATTAGCAAGACTATATTTAAATGACACAATCCCTTACTGTCTATCATCATATAATAAGGCCAGGCTTTGAGGATTAAAATAATAATGGTGCTCAATTACAGAGAGGAGGACACCAAATATATGAAACATCAACCACAACCAGGGTAACACCGGATGGGGGAGCCTGCCAAGGCCATGGCCCCACAAGGAGCAAGAGCCACCACGAAGGATCAACAACGAAGGACAAATGCCACAACAAAGTCCAGTCTTGGGCTCCAGCCACAGGAATAAGCCTGGGTGATTTAAACAACAGAAATCTACTTTCTCACATTTCTGGATGCTAGCAGTCCAAGACTGAGGCGTCAGCAGGACTGTTTCTTCTGAGGCCTCTCTCCTGGGCTTGTGTATAGCCAGCTTCTTCCTGTGTCTCCACATGGTCTCCTCTCATAGTACGGCGAGTGCCTTAGAGCCCGCCGTAACGGCCTCGCTGTACCATAAGCACTTCTCTAAGGCCCCGTCTTCAAATACAGTCATATTATGAGTTACGACTTCTACGTATGAATTTTTAGGGGACACAATTCGGCTATAACACTGCTCCTTGTCCCAGCACTGCTCAGACATCTTAAAATTCTGCAGGTCAGTAAAGTGGCTTTGAGGCAGTGCCGAGGGCCCTGAGTATGGAGTGAGGCCTAAAGCAAATGCCAGCTCGACCACCTGGTATTAGTGTAGCCCAGGACATTATTAGCCTGCTAGCCTTGGTTCCTTCATTTGTAAAATGAAGTTGGAAATATTTTTCTCACCAGACAGTGGTGAGAGCTGGAGGAGGTGATGGATTCAAACAAAGGAGCACAGTGTTCCCAGGTTCGGAGTGAAGCTGCTTGAGGGCTCCCACTGCCTGGATAGATGAACCCAAACCCTTCTCAGAGTCGGGGAACCCCTGATCCCTGTCTCTTTCTAACAGAACCTCTCCAGTGTGGGAGGAGCCCGAGTCCCAGGACTTCTGACGCTTCCCATGGAAAGTCAAATAATGTGTAAGTGCTAATGTACGAAATTTAAAGCCATTGTATGTTTCAAAAGTTTATTTAGTAAGTTAATTCCTTAAACATTCCCACATACCATGACTATACGGAAGTCCCTCATCAGCTCTAGTTCCACATAATGTTACTGAAAATAAAACATAGTATAATAAGATTTTTTGAGAGACATCACATTCACATAACTTTTATTATGTTATATCATGGGAACTGACTTGATTATTGTTGCTAATATCTTGCTGTGCCTAATTTATGAATTAAGCTTTTTCATACGTGATTATGTTTAGGAAAAACATTGTGTTCAGCTCAAACCTACCTATGGTGTAAGATATTCACTGGGGACCCTGAAGCGTATTCCATGCAGATAAAAGAGGAATACATTCTGCGTACAACCTCAGGGGAAGGGGTTCAAGGCTCGGAACTCTAAACTGTGATGAACCGGAGGTCGGGCCTTCTGCCTCAGCTCAAAGCAGCTCACAGAGTCGCTCGGTGCCCCGGAGGCTTCGGCCTTCTTTCGCATCGCTCTTTCAGGGTCCTTCCCACTCTTTCCCAAACCACATTCCTAGCCTTGGCTCCAACCGCATTGCTTCACAGAAAGAGTCCTCCAACGCCATGCCAGCTGCCCTGGAGGATAATCTGAGTGTCACACACACAGACTCCGGCCATGGCACATGACTTCACGGTACTCTGGGCTTCCTCTGCACAGCAGTGTAATTAAATAATTCACCGTGCAGCTTGTCATTTCGTCTCTGCTTCTTCTCTAGAGTGTAGGCTGCCCCCAACTAGGTCCAGGTCTTTCTGGCTCAACTGTCTCTCCGCATACCCTTCATGTGCTCTTACTAACTACCTGCATCAGTCGAGAGGTGACTTTCAGGTGAGTGTTGCTGTTCGGAACTTGGTCTGGTGTGTAGGCTGCTGATGCTTTTTCCTGTGAATGTCAGGATAGCTCTATATCCATTTACTGAAAAAAAAAAAAAAAGCAGTGCAAATCACTGTAAGAACTGGTAGTTATCATGATGAGTGGAATGAGAGATAACATACTACTGCCAGGACAGGTGGTATAACTTTTTAGGCACTATTACTAAATTACATCACCAAGGCAAAGTTGTTTTTGCATCTTGCTACAGTTTGAATCTGGAATAGTCTTCGAAGGCCTGTGTGTTGGAGGCTCAGTCTTGAGAGGTGGTGGAATCTGCTGGAGGTAGAGCTGAGGGAATGAAATTGTCAGGAAATTGAAGGGATCGAGAGACCCTGCCCCCTTTCTCTTCCTGGGTACCACGTAATGTGCAACTCTGCTCCTCCATAAGCTTCCTGCCATACCGTACTTGGTGAGGGGTTGAAGGGGTGAAACTATGTATGGAAACCTTGAAACCTGAGCCAAAATAAACCTTTCCTCCTTTGAAGGTATTATATCACAGCAAAAGTAAACTGGTGCACATATCTGTGGGATGAAATGAAAATAAAAATCATTTTCCTGGTACCCCGACTTTTCAGGGGTTTAATTTTCAGAGGAGTGAGCCTGAGCTGCAGGAATGTATAACTAACTGTTACCTCATCATGAGAAATCTATGCAAACCAAACTGAAGAACATTTCTAAGGACACCACTGCCACAGAACTGTTTTATTCTTACTTTGGACACCAGCATACAAACTATGGAGGGGAATGCATCTTCAGAATGATTATTACTTTTTTAAGCCAGATAGTTCACACAGATGGGCTGGGAGGCCTACTTCTATTCTATGTAGTTGTTCTGTTAATGAATATCCATTAAAATTCATCAGAGAAGCAGAATAAAATCAATTGCATAATTTTCAATAGCTCAAGCTTAATTCTACTAAAATTTAAAACCAAGAACCTGGATCATTGCCAAGCTAAGAAAAATAGATCATCCGGCTTCTGGGACCGCATGAGTTAGAACTGCAGCTGGCTTAGGGAAAGAGGGAAAGACTCAAGACCTGGGCAACTTACTCAGTTCACCAAAGGCCTGCTCCGTACCCACTGGAGGTCCACGTTAAATCAGCAGTGAGCAAGCGACGCCCTGGAAAGCTCAGGGGTCCTTCCTAGGTGCCACCCAGGACAATCAGTGCACCCACCTCACTCCTCCCCTCTGCTTGCATTACAGGAGCTCAGAAACCTTCCAGAGCTCCTACTGTTTCCTATACCAAAGAGAATCACGATCTCCTCGCCCCAGACTTGAGCGTCATCGTGTGATCACTGTTTTTTTTTCAGTGACGGCGCCATCCACTTAAATAGCCCACAGTAGACATGCTGTAGTTATTTTAATCTTCTTTCTTTCCAGCTTTCATTTGTCCTCACATGAGTAAAATTTTTAAAAACACATGAGTAACCTAGATAATTCACTTTACTCTCTTTTCCAATACAACACTGTATCCAAGCTTAAACTAAATTCATCCTTAGGGGATTTTAGTTTGAGCAGGTCACTGAGTTCTGATATGGAGGTAATGTGATAGCGTATGGCTATGTTGGGTAATGTGAACGTATCACCTAATATTTCCCAGGAAAATGGGCCACATCGCACCAGGCAGTGCTGTGAGGGAAGTGCCAGGTTTGCTTCGGACAGAGAAGCTGAAACAAGGGGAAGCTGGGCCAGGACTGGGTTTCTGAGGAAAGGAAAGGAAAGGAAAGGAAAGGAAAGGAAAGGAAAGGAAAGGAAAGGAAAGGAAAGGAAAGGAAAGGAAAGGAAAGGAAAGGAAAGGAAAGGAAAGGAAAGGCAAGGCAAAGTCCATAGCGTGGGTCTAGCCAGTCAGGACGTTTCTGGCGGGCTCTGGGACATAGGAGCTGTCCCTGTTTAGCTCGTAGTGGGCCCTGGGTTGATTTAGGAGAGGGACAATACCGGTTTGGTATGAATGAGTGTGTAAGAAAGTGAATGAGGACCCAGCCTTGGACCCGCCGTCTGTAGCCAAGGACAGGCTCTGGGTAATCTGTCCACCACCCCCAGGAACAGGCTCACTCTCAGAAGGGCAGTTTCAGGGGCCAGGGATACGGCTCAGTGGTACAGTGCCTGCTTGGCAAGCACAAGGTCCTGAGTTCGATTCCCAGTGCCAAAAAAAAAAAAAAAAAAACAAGGCAATTATGTGTCAAGACACCATCGTAAGACACAGAGAAGTTAAGAATCTTAATGACCACAAGACTCTTTTACTCCTGCATAAGTGCCCACGAATGCCCCTTCTCACCCTCCCACCTCCTTTTAGAGAGAACAGAATCTCTCATTCTTTCCCTGACAGGTCATGGTCTTTCATAAATCTGTCTTTTAAATTTCCCTGTGTCACTTCTACTTGAGATAACTTCTCCTTTCCTAGCTAGAGAAATCCAATTTATTTTAAGGCTTAACTCCTTGAATTACATAACAATAAAATTGCTACTTCTTCGGGGATTCCACCATGCTTTGTTAATATCTCTATGGTAGCACTCGCATTGGTTATATATTTAATTGTGTGTAGACATACCTGTTCTTTGTGTAAGTTCTTTGAAGATAAGCAACTATTTTATTCTTTTTTTTTTTTTGGTATTTCTAGTGTCTGGCATACAGCTAAACACAATATAAGATGCTGAGAATGAATTCTACACATTATTGTAGTATTAATTCCTTTCTTCTGAATGCTTGAGGTGTTAAACTGAAGCAACTTTGGGGTATTTATAAACCAGTCTCACATGCAGCTAAGGCTAATTTTCTTTACCAGCATGCAGTGACAAAGTATTTTAGCAAGTTTGAATGAAAGAACACATATATGGACATATATTTTCCACTGTGGTTATCTGATTACAAGCCAAAAGCTGGATGGCTGGGGTCTGGCTAACTTAAACAAAAGGAGGTTATCTAGAAGGAACGAGCCGTCCCCAGAAGAGAACAGGCAGGAGCACAGGTGGCAGCAGGAGGCACAGCTTGTCCAGGGCAAGGACCCTAGGATAAATCAGCGTGACCGTTCTCAGTCCCTGTCATTCCATTCAATATTTAAACTCCATGAGAGGCGCACGCTGTGGCCTGGGTATTGTTTTGGTCTACGCGAGGCTTCCTGGTGACTGAAGGCTCGCCCTGAAGGCTTGTGCTGTGGGGAAGTTGTACAAGTTTGCTCTGCTTTGGATTTCGAATGTTCCCCAAAAGCTCAGAAGCTTGAAGTCTCAGTACCCAGCACTTGGGCCATTGGGAGGCAGTGGGACATTTAGTAGTTTTGGCCGAATGGAAAGGTGTTAGTTCCCTGGGGGAAGGTTGTTCTGGGAGCAGATGTTGGCACTCCAGCCTCTCCTCCACCCTGCTTCCTGGGCATCATGAGGTGAACAGTTTCCTTTACCAACAGTCCTGCTGTGATATATGACTTTGCCACACACCCAAAGGCAACAGGGCCAAGAAACTACAGACTGAAACCTCTGAAGGACTGAACCAAAATGAGCAATTCCTCATCTTAAATATCTCAGGTATTTCGTCGGGGTTACAGAAAGCTAACGCAGGCCTCGTAGTGCTCGAGCCATTTTAACGTAGCTCTTGTGCAACCTCTCGGTAGCTCCTCGTGTGACCCCCTGAGTTCTTGAAGGGTAGTTACAGAAAGAACCAGCCTGTCCTCTGCTTCCCGACTTGAAATGTGACATCTCACCCTCACACCTTGCACCGTTGCTTCTTCTGTTTGCCAGGAGGTGAGCCCGTGCAGATGCTACGCCCTTGGACATCCCAAACTGTGAGCTACGCAAACCTCACTTGCTTCCTAAGTAGCTGCTTTGGGTGTTTTACTGTAGGAGTGGAGAGCTCACAGGGCGCCTCAGCTGGCCTCACTGGGGCCACGGGCAGCCAGCAGCTGGCTGAAGCAAGAGTGCCTGGCCACCAAACAATTTCACCACAGGAAATCCAGTGCAAGATAAGACGGACGTCAAAGGAGATTAGAGTTCTGTGAGAAAGGGATGGCCCTTGGTTACCAACAAACCCCACAAATATCCTCTACATTCATGTCTTAAAATCAACTCTAACTCAACAAAATGAGGACTAAATCATATTTTTTGATATACAGCCTTTCACTCAGAGAGTATAGACCTCTCTTCCAATTAAAATGACTTTTTCTCTTTTCTAAACTATTAACTTATAAGACAGTAGATGTGCTGTGACAGCATTTGGTGAGCAAATACTGAAACAGACGGCCTGCAGTCCAGCAGTATCAGTAAGTTCCAGCCTGCTCTGGCCATCTGCGTCTCCATCGGGTCTGCTGTTGCGGCAGGACGGCGCGTAGCAATGCAGTTCTATGATGACCCTCTCAGGCCAGTACCGCGTCACAGACCACTCGGCTCCTGCCTGTGGCTGGAGTCTAGTGCTGAAGGAGGGACTGTCTCAGTTAGCCAGCTTTAAACTCTGTCCCTCTGGAATCATAAGTGGGACACATGACCATTTCTTCTAGAAAGTATCTGAGACATTTTCCCTGTGGAGTAGAGAAGGAAAATTACATTAGATAAAATGAATTCCCAATTCTCCATATGTGAACTAGCCACATCATACTGGTCAGTTCAAGAGCTATTATTTGTTACCATGTCATGACCATGACCCAGCTGGTCTGGACACTGCAATTCAAAATTATATGAGTTAAAAAATATGCTTCTTGACTCAAGCAAGTGGTGAGCGACCCAGGGAGAGAACCAACCAGCCAGCGTCTATTGAGATCCTCGCCATGGTGGAACTCAGGGCGCTGGGCAACAAAGGAACCTGCTCACCTCCCTGGTAAGCAGCCGTGAGCCTGCCGGTGCACGGGCTGAGAATCAAACATCCCATCCTATTCCCCCACCCCATTACCAAATGGGAGCCAGAGGTCTGAGCATCTCTTGGGAGGATGACCGTACGCAATAGAGCAAATATGGGAGATTTCCTTCTACCATCTCTTTGAAGGCAAATATTGTTATCACTGTTTTGCTTTGTCCTGATTAATTGTATTGCTCTATTCAATACTCTGTTTTAGTAGATTTTATGATGCTTTGTATTAGGTTTGATTTTGCTATGCCTGATTGAAAGGACAACAATTGTGAAGATAAAGAGATATATTATGGTATCTTAATATAGTACAGAACTGTGAAGTTCTGTACTAATTTCACTGCATTGTCTCAGTTGGCTTTGTTCTGTCTTGCTCTGCTGTATTTTACTACCTTCAAAATAATAAAAAATAAAAAAATATGTTTCTCTAGTTATTTACATTGTGTTCATTGTAAAATCTACAGGGAAGGGTGTTTCTTAAACTTGAGGCTTTATTGTAGCTGGCATACCATTCCTCTTACTTCAAATACCCCTTTGGCCAAGTTAGAAATTCCAGTTTTTTCATGTACTCTTGTTCATCATCAAGTTTCTTTGTGGCTGTTTTCTCTAAGATTGGCCTCAAATCTCTTACTTTTTCATATTAACTTCTATTCATTTTTCTTCCATCTTTTAATAAGCTGTCATATTCTCTTATAGTGGAGAGCCAAAATATATTTTGTACTTTTGCATCATTTATTTTTATAGGAAAATATTTTATATTAAAACAATACATTTATAGTTCAAGTTATTGTAACAACCAGAAATCTGAACAGTCATGTGGATAAGTGGAACTATTTTTAGGACTGTAGTATTTTTAGCTCACAAGTCTGGTAGATAACAAGAACTATTTTTTTTAGAACTGTGATTTTTTTTAACTCTCTCTGAAAGGACAGCTGTGTCAAACAAGACACAGAGACTAATATTTTTTAAACACGTTTATTTGAAGCTGTTGAATTCAAGAACTTCCTTGTAGTTTTGTTGATTTAGCAGCTCTCACTCTCTGGAACACATTGTGCTCCCAAAACATATTGAGAATTTGTCTTTATGGTATCTCTATTGATATTTATCACATTAGAAATAGTGAAAAGTTTCTCTTAATATGCAACATCTTCAGAAAATGGCATTTAAACAATATACTCATTTTTAAACTATTTTTAAACTATAAAGTCACCAGTAACTTCTTCTTCATTTCTCTTAATTTTCTGATTAAATTGCTCAGTCGCCCAGACTTGGTTGAAAACTTCTCAAAGGATGCTTGCGGGGAAAACTGACAGTACATCAGGGACATTTCCTTGCTATTACACTAAAACCCACCAGCCTTACACTTTAAAAGGGTATCATACCCATATATGGCTTTGTAACTTCTAAGTATCAACAAATTTCATTATAACAATGCCCCCAAAATCATACTGGTTAATATTATTATTAATCTCATCAATATTCCTCTAAATTCCGTATCTGAGAAACACATTGTGGTGTATACGGATTTTGGAAGCTCTACCTTCTGCTTTGCACGCTCTGCGTGTGCATGTGCGTATGTGTATGTTCCAAGGTTGTTACCCCAGAATTATTAGAAAGAGAATTTTTTACTGATTTTACATGATTCTGAATCTTACTTCCTAATGAAAATGACCTTTTACTCTGATCAGCCTGCAAGTCATTGCTTACGTTGCCCATTCCCCTTTTCTCCCTAAATTTGCTATTAAAAATTATGTGTTCATTGTAGAAAAATAATAAAAACAATAAATAATAAATTAACAATCTATAACCCTGCTTACAAAGGTAACACAGTACATTAGTGTTAGGGGACTTACCTGGTAAGGCACAAGGTCTGGCAAGGTCCTGGATTCTATTTCAGCACAATAAACAAATGCAACAACATTACCAGTTTTTGGTACAAAGGTATTGTAGTCATGGATTTCAAGGAGAGCAGACAATACAGGATATATAATTTCAAGGTTTCTATCACTTTTCAATGCGCCTCTATTTTAAAATCTATGTTGTGTTTAGGTATGCTCAGTGTTTCTTTCATTATGCTCATCATTTCTTATCTAAGATTATTTTTGATCTTATTTCCTTTACAGTCTGATGGAGTGTTTCTTTACTTCCATTGCTATTAAAGGGATATCTAGGAAAACAAAACTTCCATTGAAAGCTGACAAAACTGCCTGAACAAAAGTAAGGATACACTTTCAGACCTTGAAGACAAAATTGTAGCTAGTGATCAGGACAGGAATGATCTTTTAAAAATAATAGGAAACCAGGAAATAACAATTCAATATTTGCAAGATGATGCAAAGAAAAACAATATAAAATGATAGGTGTCAATCAAAAAATAAGAATCAGCACAAATGACATAAAAAGAGCATTTACAAAAGTAACAGCAGAAAATTTCCCAAGCATGGGAAAATACTGACATACAGATGAGTGAGGCATATGGAGCTCTAATTAGCCATAACCAAAATAAATCTATATAGTAATCCAGGTCCCAGAAATTCAGCATAAAAACAGAATATTAAAAGCTGTTGGAGAGCTCTGACAAGATGGCGGACTGGTAGGTAGCAGGAGAGAGACCCTCTCTGAGAGAGACAGCTCAAATGCCAGAATAAAACACCCTGGAGAGACCGAAACAGAGAGAGATGGACTCTCACAACCCACGAAGAAACTAAAGTGCAAAAGACCACTTGAATATGAGGTCCTGGGGCTACTATTAGTGAAGATAAGATCTGCTAGCACGGCACCCTCCTCGAGCCGCCTGAATCCCTGCCCGACCTGAACAAGCGATCCACACCAAAGCGACTGGTTTGAGCCG
>PVJX010049113.1:0-11199 GCA_004027295.1 Dolichotis patagonum
ATGCATGGCTTTATACTATTGTGTTATGTTTGATATTATTGTAATTGAAACTATGCTCAACTATAGCAGAGTAAGAGATATGGTATTAGATACTGTTGATGTCCAGTTGACTTAATGTAAAGTACTGTGTTGCCTATGTTGTCCTGTTCTGATCTGCTCTGTACTGCCCCCTTTTGTTTTATTCTCTTTTAAATAAAAACAAAAAGTGGCAAGTGAAATAAGTAGACACTTCATAGAGGAACTAGCTAATAAATACATGAAGGAATGTTCAACAATGCTCGACATTAAAGAAATGCAAATTAAAACAACAGACATGCCACTTACCTTGGAAAGAATGGGCATCATCAAAAACCCAAATAAAACAAATGCTGGCAATTCCGGGGTGAGAGGGGAGAAGGAACTGTTCTTCATTGTTGATGAGACTGTAAACTAGTGCAACTACTATGGAAATCACTATGGAGATTCCCCCAAAAAATAAAAATAGAAATTCCATTTGACCCAATTATTCCCCTCCTAGATATTTTCTCAAAGTGTGTTATGGGGGTACATGCATACAGGATTATAGTAGCATAATTGTGAATAGTTAAATCTTGGAAGCAGCCTATGTGTCCCCCAACAGATGAATGGATAAATAAAATTTGACATTTATACAAAAAAAAAAAAAAGAAACTTATAGTCAAATATCCAGACAAGCAATGCAAGTATCCTAAGGACTATGTGGGCTGCTATAGGAAAGCCCATGGATGGTATGAGATCCTTCCAGACTGTGTGTTTACCTGTTTGTGAAAGGAGATTAAAAAAATGCCGCAGAAGATAAGATGACTTCCTATAGAAGATCTTTCACAATATTTTTAAATAGAATGATAAACTGTTCAAAAGGAAAGAACAACTGGGATGGGTGAAAGGAGAAAAGAAGGAAGGGAAAAGAAAATATATAAATATATAAATATTTATGAAAAAATATACATATATATATATACACACAAAAATACATACAATTCTTATACTCTTGATTTTTATTTTTTTTTGTAGTGGGGATCGAACTTACAACTTAATGCTTATGAGGCAAGCTCTTGAGACACTGAGCTAAATCTCCAGCCCCTCCTGATTTTGTTTAGTTCACTGAAAAAAACAAATTGTGCTTATACTGTTTGATCAATTATGCATGCCTATATCTTGAAATCTGAGCAACTACTTTGAAGATGACACGCAATACATTAATTTCCTCTTATTTAGAAATTTTGTATCATTGTTTTTATTATTTTTCTCTTTAAATTAAAATTTAAAAATGCTAATATAATGCCTTTTAGGTCAACTTTTTTTCTTGTTTGTGTTTTTAACAGAAATGTCTGAGTTCAAAACAAGACCTGTTAAATCTAAGATTTGGGAGGGGTGTGAATCTAGTAATGCATATTTTCATATATCCTAGTGATAAAATATATTTCTTGAACATTTATATTATATTATGCATAGTGTTATACATTGGTAATACTGAAAAAAAGTCTGAGGTGCTATTATCAAAGAGAGAGAGAGGGAGAGAAAGAGGGAAGAGGAGGGAGGGAAAGAAAGAGAAAGAGAGAGAGAGAGAGAATATACCATACCTACATTTATCTTGTAGAGTTAAATTAATAATAAACTTATTTCCAGTTAATAAACTTCTTATTTAAGTTAATAAACTTATTTCCAAATCTGTCCTTTATCTATTAGCTACTCACATTATTTACAACACAACATTTTAAGTGTACATTTTTACAATGAAGCTTTCTTTTCTTCTGTCTCTCTTTTTCCATCTGTCTGCCTTTTTCTGTTTTTCTTTGCCTCTTTCACATCTCACATCATCTCATCAGTTTTTATTCATTGAATATATACTGCACTGCAGTGCTATATATATATATATATATATATATATATAAATACATAATATAATATATATATATGAAAAGGGGATATGTGTCTTCCATATATATATATATATATATATATATATATTATGGTATATATATGAAAAGGGGATATGTGTTTTCCATATATATATGGAAAAAGGAGATACATGTTTTTATATATCTCCTTTGCATGTTTTGGTAAATCCTGTCACTAAACAGCTATAGAGATTAGAGTGGTGTCTAGACAGAGCAGTTATATGTTTATAGTATAATTTCAAAGCTGGAGATTATGCAATTGTAAAACAGGTAAAATATTCTCATTGTTGATGGAATTCTCATCACCATCACTAATTGGAATTTCTGAAGCTTCACAGTGTTGGTTTTCTAACTCTTGACATTTTTCTCTTACTCCTTTGGGGATTCATACCCCTACAACTACAAAACAGTTGAAATTCTGAGTAAGGAGTAAATATTCTTCACTTGACAAAAACACCAAAAAGTCTAATATGTGATGACAGTTTTAAATCTTATACTAAAATTTGAACAACGATATTTGCCCTTTAGCAATAAAAGCCCATTTGCACCAAGCATCTTTTAATACATATAAATATTTTATTATAGTCTTCATGCATGTAGTACTGTACCTACCACCTCTAGTCTCTGCTATGACTGATCTTAGCTTCTTTCTGTGATCGTTTATTTAATTATTATTATTGAGTGGAAAAATTTCATGACTCACCCAGGAAAGGCCAGCATCACTGGTGGATTTTATTAATTGCTCCCATTTTAAGATTTTCTATGAAAAGTATAATGTATATGCATATGTATTGTTCCAATTCTTTTTATTGTTGTTTTCATTATATTTTCTTTCAATTTTAAAGATTCTGATTCATAATAAAACATCAAAAATAATTATCCAATATCAATTTTCAATGATTTACATTTCTTTGAAAATTATTTTAAAATATATTTAATTTAGAAGTCTTAGTAGTTTTCTGTAAATTATTAATATTAACAGAAGCTATGTTATTTTTGCTATGTCTAGTTTGATTCTTTTTCTTGGTACTGGAAATTGAACTCATAACCTCATGCTTACCAGGCAAGCCCTTGAGCCACTGAGCTAAATCCCCAGAACCTATTTTGCTATCTAAAAAGATAGGTTTGTAAGCATTTACTGAGAGCTCTTCATTTTGCATGCAACCATTTAGACCAGTATGGAATCGGGATGCCCAGTGATTTTGTTATTGCCTAACTCCTCTGAATGGAAACTTACTGTTGCCTGGGGATTATTGACACGTTTTGCTTTTTGTTGTTGTGTGTTTGTTTGTTTTTTGAGAGGTGTTTAAGTGTAGTGTACTGACAGTATTATTTAATTTTCATCAGTCAAGAAATCAAGGACTTGTATACTTTATAAATTGAAATATCATCATGAAAACAAGAGTGCGATAACTACTATGATGTCTTTTGTTTCCGAAGACTAGCAATATGTTAGAGCTATGTGAAAATAATAAAGGTTAGGTATTTTGTGGAAAACTTTGAAGGTAAGGCTAGGCCTATAATCCAAGAGTTATGATAGGGCAAATTCTGCAGCCACAATTGCCACAGAGGAGTATCTGCTGGGCAAGTAGAAATAGGTTAGTAAATCAAGGAAGCCACTGTTTCAATCCATCTGATTTTTCTTTTTTCTGCTAAACTCACAGATTATTAAATAGTTCCTTAAATTCACTAAATTCTGTCCTTCAAGTGTGGGCCTACCTAAGCTTTAGAAACAAGTTGATTCCTAACAGATTCAGCTACCTGATTGAGAGACACTGTTATTATTTCAAGTATGTTTTATGGCTTTCTACTATGTTTGGGAGATTTCCAGATTCTTATCTTTATTGGTGCTTGCCCTGATTGAGTGACTTTTTTTTTTCATTTTCTGATGGGAGATTCTTTGACTTTGTATGTTATTCAGAAAATTTTGCTTTATGTTTACCAGTCCTAGAAATATTTGATTCTCAGGATGCATTTATACTGAATTTCCAATGAAGTATTTTAAATATTTCCTAATTCTTTATAGATTATTTAATGTCATATATTTTTCCTTTAATATTTTTTTCAATTCCTACATTTTGGCTCCATTTTCTTTCTTGGAGTTCAATATCTGGGTGATACATTTTCTCTTTCTTTCTCTCTGTCAAGAATTTTGTGATTTTTTTTTCATAACACATTTACACATATATTCAGCATCAGTTCTGGTTCAAACCTAAGTATGCATTCCAGACATTTCTTTATCACTTGATTTCTAAACACCTGCTGTAAAATGGAGTTATGTAAAGCTCATCATTTCTTATTTTTCCTCATTTGATTAACTAGACATTCCATATAGTGCCATACTTGCCCTTCTTTTAAGATACTGAGGAGCCTTTATATTTAATATCAAACTCAATGATCTGCAGAGACAGTGCACAGTATGATATTTGAGTATATCCACATACAAGAAATCTATCAAATAGTCTTTCCTATGTATTATAAAGTGCTGTCATTCAGTCATTGGGGCAGGCTTCTAGAGTTTGTGACTGATTCACAGTCCAGTGCTGGAATTATGGATGTGAGTGCTACGCCCACCCTAGGGTGGGTAGCCTACTGACAGTGTAAGGAACAGAAAGAGTCTTCTTGCAGATTCCTCCCTTTTTGCTTTTGTTGCTTTTACTTTTTTCCACCACCATGAACTGTTGCCCTCTACCATTTGCCATTCTGCCTTGGAGCCAGAGGAGTACGGACTGAGACCTCCACAATCTGTAAGCTGTATAAACATTTCCTTCCCTAATTTTGGACATCAGGTATTTTGTCCTAGCAAGGAGAGAAAACTAACCAAGACAAGTGATTACTCTATTTTCACTGATACCCTCCTTCACGTGCACTGCTTTAGACTTCTCTTATACATCCCTGTAGATCCTACAAGCAACACAGAGCACACTCCGTTACCTTTCCTCCTCAGTATCAACTAGTTCTAAAAGCAGTCACCTCAACTAATATTTAACAGATGCTGATTGCAGTATTGTGCTTTAAAGCATTCTAATTATCTACTGTCACTGTTCAGCAGAAAATGAATGTTTATGATTTTTCATTCACTGTAGTAGCAGAAAAGTGTTCCAGGAGACAATTATTTTTCTAGCCTTTTCTGCTCCACTCCCTGTACTATTACTGCTGAAAATGGGGAACTAGGGTGAAGGGTGGGAAGGAGGAAAGGAAGAGGGAAAAAATCTCTTCTTTAAAGAAAGTAATGATTTTCCCCTGGAAAGAAATCAAAGGCTGCATGAAATGTCTATCTCTTTAAAAAACGTAAGCTGATTTTTTTTTTAATGCCAGGCACTTTTATCCTTGTAGCTTAAAGGCAAAGAATGAATGAAATGTGGAAAATGAAGGACATGTGACAGCATCAAAGAAGCAAAGCAAAACTGGAGAGTGTGTGTCTGGCTGTCAGGCCAGGGTGGGCCTTTTTAGGCAGACCATTAAGGCAATCCGGCTGCCAGATGAAGTCTTTATAAAAGGGCAGAAAAGATGTATAAGTCTTTTTGATGTTTCAGAGGAACCTCTCATTTATACCTCCCCCTCCATTTCCCCTCCATCATCTGTCCTGACCAATGCCATCCCACTAGCAAGGCAAACCACAACCATCTGCAGAAGCATTTTATGTTTTAGAGCACTTGGATCCTTGGTTTGATCTCTATCTTGAAGGATACTGTGGCACTTTTACTTTCTGCTTGGAGAAAATGGTGATTTGCTGGGTAGAATCCGTAGAAGTCTGCAGGACATTTTCAGAAGCAGTGGTTAATCAGTGTAGAATTAATCAAGTCCTATTTACCTAATCAAGATAAGGATTATTTCTTGAAGGGATTTAATTGCATCACATTGGCACCATTAGGGAATCTTGACAAATCCCCTCATTTTATAAGGAGGAAACCAAGCCTTAAGGACTCACAATTAGTTCAATGAAATTAGAGGACTACAATCCATTTCTTCACACTCTTACTTTTACACTATATAATCTCTCTACTTAAAGAATACCTAAATTATCATTGCCACTTATACTTTCTCCTCCTTTGTCTTTAATTCTAACTTTTTTGCCTGAAAAACTATTTGATCAGCAGAGTATACACGAGTTGCTAGCTATGCCTCTTTGCATATTCAAGCCTATGGCTTTGAATATGGCAGATTCCGCATGAAAGAAAGGCTCTGGTCATTCCTGAAGTACTTCTGGTGTTGCTCTTAAAACAGGAAGTAGGGAAGCTAGAGAGGTTATAAGTCATAATGAGCACATTCTCTGGGATAATGAAAGCCACCACAGAAAGTGTATCATACCCTTACCACAGCCTCTCTTGTGTTCAAAGTTCCTGTAAGTTAAATATCTTCAGTTCTCTTGTACTCTAGATCTTGATCAACTTCTTGCTGGTCTTCTTCTACATCTCTATTTTGCACTTGGTGTATAGCTAGCCACACTAGCTTAGCTGAATTTCCTAGTGGAGCACAATGTAATGTAGACTTCTTTTAGGAAACGAACAACCTGCATTCAAATCTCAACTTCCCATATCCATCACTTCAGCTCTGAATGAATTGCACATGGAAATCTAGATGGAAAAGATGAGCATCAATGAAAACACTGAATTCCCTGATTTAATATGCTTTTCAGTACTAACTTTCTCAAAGAACCAGAAAGAAAAAAATAGAAAAAGAAAAACCAAAAGCATAAATTGTTTCTTTCCTTAGTTATCCTGGCCCACTTTTCTGGGCCAAGTTTCTATTTGTAATTTGTTTAGAACTGCAAAGATGGGACTTGAATCCAAGAAGCTTCTGGTTTCCCCATAGGTCAGTTCACTTTGCACTGCACTCCACTGGGGAAAATTGTATTCCTTTTACTTCTTTCACTCTTAGGAGAAAAAGTTTTCTTTCATGATATTACATGGTATGTTGTCGAGTTTCTTCTAACTCTTCTATAGCATCTTTTCCCAGCACACACTTCACCCTAATATCTACACCCAGAATATGTTTACATAGTTACCTAAGGCATACTCTTATATTCTAACCCATATAAGGAGCAGATTCTTTATAAGGATGTTGGTATTCCTTGCAGATGTTAAACATCACACCTATATGTCCTTAAATGTTCTTCTCCAGCCTGAGCACTTCTTACTGGGAACCATTTGCATCATTTTGTGATCCTGATATGTAAATGAAGAGCAGACACAGAAAATCTATAGTCTCAGAAATGCGTCTAGGAAGGCCTATGCCTTTCCTGGCAGACTCCCTAGGAAGAGTTCACTTTGAGCCTACCATGGGTAGATCAAGTGCTTAAAGGTCAAAATAGATACCCAACAACATATTTAGATTGTTGGGTATCTATAAGTTGCTGGGGGACATCTCATGGGATGCATTATTCTGGTAAATGGGCTTCTATTCCTTGGCATAAGACCCCAAGGGGTTGAGCTGCTTCTCATTGGCAATTCCCAAAATTCCCTCTATCCTCGGATTTCTAGGTCTCCCCCTGGACTCTCTATAGAGTAAAACACAATCTCTCTATGGGCTTTCACGTTCTTGCTGAACCTGATGAGTGTATATAAGTGCTTTCTGTTCTCACTCAAGGATAGATTGCAAACCACTCTTGGGAAACAAGGGTAAGAAAAATAGAAAAATGTGGTAAGTTCACCTACTCAGTTAAGTATATTAATTGAACCTCTACTGTATTCCAGGTCTGGTGAATCCAGAAGTAACAGAGAAATGATGCTTTCCTCTAAAAGGTTCTGAGTCTAACAGGTAAAACTTAGACATACTCAACAGATGCTACAAGACACAGAGATGTAAGGAAAGGGATAGTCACAGAAGAACAGAAAAAATGACCCTTTTTTAATATTACATTATATTTTTGCTTTGTTTATTTGTTACAGAGTCTCACAATGTAGTTCAGGATAGCCTTGAATTCACCATGTAGCCTAAGCTGACCTCCAATTCACAGTAATCCCGCTGCCTCAGCCTCTCGAGTGGCAGGATTATAGGCATGTGCCACAGTATCTGGCAGATTCTTATTGTTATATGTAAAAATATTCTAGTACTGCATAAATTCCTTTCAGTCTTCATCCCTTGGCTAATAATTAATCATATGTTTTATACACTAACTCAACATTGATTTCTGAGCACATACATACAAGCTTTACTTTAATTTCTGGATGTATAATGTTGAAGAACAGCTAACTTTTAGTTCCTGCTCTTGTGGGAGAAAGGATGACAAGCAAGTAAGCATGAGTTTCAGTGATGATAAGTCTTATGAACAAAAAATAGATAGCAGTTAGTTCATGTCCAATGAGGTTATCCTCAAGAAGGTAACGTTTCAGTGGGAACCTAACTGAAGAAAGTTGAGAGAGCTAGGCCATGCTCTAAATGAAGAGCTTTCCCACCATAAAGAAGAGGAATAGCAAAATTTCTGAGATGAAAGCCCTTTAGGCATTTCGAAGAAACACTGCTCAGCTATTGTAATGTCTTCTGATTGGCCCCACAAGGAGTATTTGTACCATGGAAAATGGCAAATACTATAAATCAAATCTTCACCTGGATCTAAGCGACATTCAAGAAACAGTGTCTGAGCAACACCAGACATCCCAGAGAAAAAGCCTATAACTTAGACCTCCAAACTCAAAACATCCTAATTCCAGAAAAGGTCTTTGACAGAAATAGAGAGTCACAGAACCTCAGCCTTTTAACCAGAGCACCAAGAAGCTTTTAAAATTGCTTTGGTCCACAGTAGAAGGAACAAATAGAGAAGATCCCCTGAAACGTTTTGGTTTAAATTTTTGATTGGTTTACATTACTAATGTTACAGGCAGCTGAGTTAGAAATATTATAGGCAGTCAGACAGGTCAGCCCTCAAAGTGCAGAAGTTCAGATAACTTGTGACCTATGAGAAGACAGACACCTCCTGCGGTGGGCTAGATTTCAAGACAAAAGGCAAAGGAAATACAACCACATCCTAAGGATTGATAGTCCAAATAGTTCTCTATCACCCTGAGGAAGTCAGGAGTCACCATTCCAACCCCCTACAGGAAGAGCCACTGCTGTTAAGCATGCCCACTTACCATGTGACTCAGTGAGCTTGCTCCCCAGTTTGTTCCTGATTTAATCTATTTTACCTGAGCAATTAATCTTATTGGTTGACCACAGTTATGCCCCACCTTATGCCTACCTTGCAAGTTCCCATTTTTTCCCACCTTGGACTCATCTAACCTCATGATTTTACTGCTTATAAAAGTCCCTAAAAAAGACAGAGTCTTTGGCAACCTACTCAGGACCCCTTCTGTCTCTCAGACAGAAACTTTCTTTCTCTCAGTAAATATATTCTACCCTTAACCTCCATTGCTAAAATTCATTCATCGGTTTTACAGAACATGAACTCATACCAGACATATAGTAAGTCAGGAGTTCCATTCTCCTATATCACTCTGAGGACAGCCATGACCCCTTCTTTCAAATTAATGCTGAACTCCAGTTTTCCATCTCTATTTTTATCTTATGTGGTAACAGCAAATATATGATATGCAAATGATGAGAACAAAAGATATTGATCAATATAAGAGAGGTGACACAAAGAACCTGATTCTTTATATTATAGAAATAAAAGAATTATTTTGTAGCTTACAAATATTAAAGGGAGGATTTGTTTGTTCATTTATTTATTTATTTATTTATTTATTTTTGGAATCAGGAATTGAACTCACAACCTCACTGCCCACAAGCAGGCACTGTACCACTGAGCTATAGTCCCAGCTTGGGGCTAGTATTCTTTATATTCACAAGCAATATGAGATTCCAAAATTTAGGGTATTCATTTTATAATTTAAGTACTGTACATGAAAACATAATGTTGTGATTAGCAGTACATTTTTGTCAATGAAGAAGACTTAAATCAAACTTAAAACAGACCTAGGCATTAGACACTCTGGTACTATAGTGCAAACACACAGAGGACAGTCACACACACACACACACACACACAGATGTAATTAGAAATCCCTACAGTTATATATTCTAAATCTGGTTACATATTTTATAAATCTTATAAATCTAAATTCCTGGACGGTGCAATTAACACACATGTGACTCAAATCATTATATGTGACAATTAAGAATCTATACTTCCAGTAAACAACAGATTTTCTTTATTCCCCCACCCTTTTTTTAGAGACCACTCAGAGATAAACCCTTTGCATTATGAGTAATTATACCCTGCTGAGAAAAGTGATAGAGTGCTGCACTCAGATGGACTTATCAAGCCCTGAAAATGTGGATTCAACAGTTAAGACTTTTTTGTAGCATTATTTTCTCCAACACTAACAGTTTTTCCAGAGTGTTCCCAGAGGAAGATAAACAAACGGTGTGTACTTGGACCTTAATACAAATAAACAGGACCAGCTCATTCATTTTTTACTACACTCGCTTCGTATTTCCAAATCAGTGTGTTACTGTGAAAAGTGTATGTGTGTGGACAATGGAAAACCACAAGAAAGGTCATCATTCTATTAAGAGTGGAATTTTGGAATAAATAGGATTATAATATTTTGTTGCTATGTCTTCTTAGGCGTTTAGAATATTCTTTCAGATACACTGTGAAAGGAAGAACTATCCTTACATGGCTTCTGGGGCTCATGAAAAATCAGATAAACTATTTTGGGCAACTTGAATGGAGGAAAATATAAGAATTTTCTTATTAAAAATGCAATTTTATACCTTCCATGAACAGAGACTCTTTGCACTTTATACCTTCCATGAACAGTCAGGAATCTGCACACAGCCTAGGAGATTCTGGTGATGGGACATCCATTAAAAATCATAATCATAAGAGATTTGTAGCAGGGTTTTAGGAAGTCTATAACTTTTAGATTGTTAATGGCATATTCATTGTATGAGCACTTCTAAATTCACATTTTTTATTGGGGTTCTCAAATGGGTCCAAGGACATGCAGAACAGTAGTGGGCAGCTGAAAATTTCACTCAACTTTTGCATCCCAGGTAGCCTGCATCTGGGGCAAATCAGTTGTTTGGCCAGGAAATGGAAATTATTTCCATGGCTCTTTCAGTTTCCCAGCATAGCACCTCTAGTTTGAATAACAAATTTTCTGT
This sequence comes from Dolichotis patagonum, assembly GCA_004027295.1. Lineage (NCBI taxonomy): Eukaryota > Metazoa > Chordata > Mammalia > Rodentia > Caviidae > Dolichotis > Dolichotis patagonum. The sequence goes on from PVJX010049113.1 coordinate 11,034, forward strand.
GCCATTCCACTGTCCTCACACTCACACATGGTATTTGTGCCATTAGCCAATGATCTTGAAAAAGACTGTAACAAATATGAGAACAATATAGAAGCCCCTCAAAAAACTAAAAATAAACCTACTATCTGACTATCAGTCCCACTTCCCACTTTTGTATACATAAAAA